>JAKCPI010002594.1:0-13561 GCA_023213315.1 Euborellia annulipes
TTTTACAACGCTTTTATTTTAACTTGCTTTCCTGTTTTTCCGACAAATTTACAAATCGAAATTTCGACCACTTCTACTTAAGCTAGAGCTTTGAAATTTTATACACGTATGTAACTCCCGTGACAATGCAATATTTGATGTGTCTCATCTTTGTAGGTGAATTAATTACAAAATGGCGGCCGATCAAAAAAAGTGGGGGTAAAATATTATAATCAAAATTTCTCTATTTATAATTAAGTTAGAGTTTTGAGCATTGGCAGAGGTGTTAAATAGACTTTACTCTAAAAAATGTGCTATTCAAAATTATTAAAAATTCAAAAAATTCAAAATGGCGGCCAATTAATCACATTTCTATTGTTCGGTCCGACAAAGTTAGCGATTGAAATTACGACTAGTTCTACTTAACCTAGAGCTTTGAAATTTTATGCACATATGTAACTCCCGTGACAATGCAATATTTGATGTGTCTCATCTTTGTAGGTGAATTAATTTCAAAATGGCGGCCGATCAAAAAAGTGGGGGTAAAACTTTATAATCAAAATTTCTCCTATTTATAATTAATTTAGAGTTTTGAGCATTGGCAGAGGTGTTAAATAGACTTTACTCTACAAAATGTGCTATTCAAAATAATTAAAAATTAATTAAATTCAGATTAGCGGCCAATTAATCAATTTCCATTGTTTGGGCCGACAAAGTTGCGGATTGAAATTACGACCAGTTCTAGTTAATCTAGAGCTTTGAAATTTTATACTCATATGTAACTCCCGTGACAATGCAATATTTGATGTGTCTCAACTTTGTAGGTGAACTAATTACAAAATGGCGGCCGATCAAAAAAAGTGGGGGGGAAGTTTTATAATCAAAATTTCTCCTATTTATAATTAATTTAGAGTTTCGAGCATTAGCAGAGGTGTTAAATAGACTTTACTCTACAAAATGTGCTATTCAAAATTATTAAAAATTAATTAAATTGAGATTGGCGGCCAATTAATCAATTTCCATTGTTCAGGTCCGACAAAGTTAGCGATTGAAATTACGACCACTTCAAGTTAATCTAGAGCTTTGAAATTTTATACACATATGTAACTCCCGTGACAATGCAATATTTGATATGTCTCATCTTTGTAGGTGAATTAATTACAAAATGGCGGCGGATCAAAAAAAGTGGGGGGGAAGTTTTATAATCAAAATTTCTCCTATTTATAATTAATTTAGAGTTTTGAGCATTGGCAGAGGTGTTCAATAGACTTTACTCTACAAAATGTGCTATTCAAAATTATTAAAAATGTAATTAAATTGAGATTGGCGGCCAATTAATCACATTTCCATTGTTCGGTCCGACAAAGTTAGCGATTGAAATTACGACCAGTTCTACTTAACCTAGAGCTTTGAAATTTTATACACATATGTAACTCCCGTGACAATGCAATATTTGATATGTCTCATCTTTGTAGGTGAATTAATTACAAAATGGCGGCCGATCAAAAAAAGTGGTGGGGAAGTTTTATAATCAAAATTTCTCCTATTTATAATTAATTTAGAGTTTTGAGCATTGGCAGAGGTGTTCAATAGACTTTACTCTAAAAAATGTGCTATTCACAATAATTAAAAATTAATTAAATTGAGATTGGTGGCCAATTAATCACATTTCCATTGTTCAGGCCGACAAAGTTAGCGATCGAAATTACGACCAGTTCTACTTAACCTAGAGCTTTGAAATTTTATACACGTATGTAACTCCCGTGACAATGCATTATTTGATGTGTCTCATATTTGTAGGTCAATTAATTTCGGTCTATCAAAAAAAAAAGATGGGGTGGAATTTATAATCAAAAATTTATCTTCTTTTAAAATACAAATTGTCTTATTGTATCGTGTATATGTATATAACCCATACGTATTAATATTTTATTACAAAAACTAAAAAGAGTTAAATAAAATAATATAAAAAAAAAATTTAAAAACAACGCTTTTATAAATGTACTAAAAAGAGAAAAATAATTATGTATAATTTCTTTAAAATTATATTAAAAATTAATATATGTTACTAAAACTAAAAGCGTTGGGCGCGCAAATTAACAATCTCTTGCAATTTCCATTGCAGAGGATATACTATCCTTAAATCACCGATACATGAATCAAAAAAATAAAAAATAAATTAATCTAACTAGTACATTTGAGTCACTTTGCCTAACTACCCGCCATGTCTATGGTATGAAAATGTATTCATAAAACATATAATAGGCCTATTTATACAATTAAAATTTGCAAATCCCGCGCCCAACGCTTTTAGTTTTAGTAACATATATTAATTTTTAATATAATTTTAAAGAAATTATACATAATTATTTTTCTCTTTTTAGTACATTTATAAAAGCGTTGTTTTTAAATTTTTTTTTTATATTATTTTATTTGTTTCTTCTTAATTAATACTGTATATAATAATACTATTCACATTTTCATGTAATACAATAAATGGGCAATTATTTATGTAAGAATCTGGAAATATTACCAGCATAGGCGTAGCCAGAAATTTTTGATGGGGGGGGTTTGGGATTATTTCTCCCCCCCCCACCCCGACTAATAGGGCAGTATAGGGCGTCTAATGAAATATATGACTAGCCACTTACCCCACCTTCGCTTCGCCCTCCCCCTGGACCCCCCTCGAGGTGGCTCGGGCCCGCCCTTTCTTAATTAAGTGCCGCAATTTTTCAATCAACTCGTATCAGGCAATAATTAATGCAAATCTCTTAATTTTATGTATATGGGCCTAAAATACCAGGGTGTCCCTCTAATAGACATGGGTCGTTACTCGATTTTGCTGTACCAGGTACCAGCTGTTACAGGTACTTGTTCTGACCCGATATTTTTACCTGATACTTTTGTACCCGAAACAAATTTCACCCAGCCACGCTAACTTTACATTAATTCAAGTCAATAACAACGTGTCTAACATTTTTTCAAATGTTTTCTACCCTATTTATTCTTGTGTTGAGAACAAACTCATAATTATTCATTACTAAAGAGTTTTCCAAACAGTGAACTGACATGTCTCCAAATTTAAAATGTCAATTTATATACTGCATTAGAAAAATAATTAACAAATTTCTGTGCCGGCGAACGAAATTTAATTTATTGAACTATTCATTATGTATTTCAATTCACAGTTACATATATTTTTATTTTTTTAATTAATGTTTTTATATATAAAAAAAAAAAAATAGTTTCAAAGTAAAAATCAGATAACTTATTTATTAAAAAAAATATATTTTTTTCATTTCTGCTCTCTTTCTTAAAGTGAATAAAAGAGAAATAATGTATAAGTAATAATTAGATTTGTATTTAATTATTATAGGGCCTAGTGAGAAAAGTAGAGTAAAAAATGTAAAATGATTCGAATGACGTTCGAAAAGCGCGCCAGACCAATAGCGAAATGGCCCTGTCAGGAGAGAAGAGACGGGGCGGGGCGTCGCGAGTTTAGGGTTGCAAGAGAGAAGGAAAGAGAGAGCAGGCGCTACGAAAACTGTATCGGGTAAGGAACGAAGCTCTAGAGTGAAAAGCAAGTATTTGATCAATGCGCAAACGCGAGCGAGATATCAGGTTCGAGTGAGAAACAGATACGCGTCCTGTTCAGGTCCAGTCGAGTATGCCCGAGTTGTTGATACTCAAATAACAGATACAAAAAGTATATGTTATTTGCTCGGTATTCGTTTCTCACTCGAACCTGATATCTCGCTCGCGCTTGCGCATTAATCAAATACTTGCTTTTCACTCTAGAGCTTCGTTCCTTACCCGATACAGTTTTCGTAGCGCCTGCTCTCTCTTTCCTTCTCTCTTGCGACCCTCAACTCGCGACGCCCCGCCCCGCCCCGTCTCTTCTCTCCTGACAGGGCCATTTCGCTATT
Organism: Euborellia annulipes; assembly: GCA_023213315.1. NCBI lineage: Eukaryota > Metazoa > Arthropoda > Insecta > Dermaptera > Anisolabididae > Euborellia > Euborellia annulipes. The sequence continues at coordinate 3,906 of JAKCPI010002594.1, forward strand.
GGTCTGGCGCTCTTTTCGAACGTCATTCCGAATCATTTTTACATTTTTTACTCTACTTTTCTCACTAGGCCCTATAATAATTAAATACAAATCTAATTATTACTTATACATTATTTCTCTTTTATTCACTTTAAGAAAGAGAGCAGAAATGAAAAAAAATATATATTTTTTTTTTAAATAAATAAGTTATCTGATTTTTACTTTGGTATTTAAATACCTGATATTTTTTGCTCGTACCCATTATGTGTACTTGTTACTTTTTCCTACCTGATACAAAATATCAGATTGATACAGTATCACCCATGTCTACCCTCTATGTGTTTCTCTTGACCAGACTCCTATCTCAGACCTCTTCAAGAAAAAAATAAAAAATTTATTTATATATTAATTTTTATTATTTTTCATTTGCGAGATTTAATCAATTTTAAGCGGCTTTAATTTTTTATAAAGCAAAACAAAAATCAATTCTTTTCAATGGGAAAATTCTGAATTTTCTCGAATTTTTTGCGTTTTATTTAATTTTTTTTTTTTTAAGCTAGAGAAAATTATTATATTTTACTTTCTCTTACCCTATATATGAAATATATAGAGAGAAAAAGTATTTTGTATTATAGAGCTTAAATATCTAGTCATGGCTTGGGTCCAATGGGGGGGGGTTTGAACCCCCCAAAACCCCCCCGTGGCTACGCCTATGATTACCAGACAGAAAGACAGAAAACTGTAAACTCAGGGATACCTCATAAAAACTATCATGACAAAAAAAAACGACATATGAAGTTTCTGTAAATTAGCGGAAGAAATCCCAGCTAATCTCCTCAAATAGAGTTATCTGAACCCAAAGAAGGTCTAATTCAGATTCCTGACTTTTAGCATGCCCCTGGCCTGGAGAAAATACTCTCCTACACACCTTAAGAAAATGCTAAATAGATACTGTCGAAGTGCAATTGGAATTGCATTTAGTTCTAAACAATGTTGAGATATTATGGGGCAATAAGAAACTCCATTTCCTTTTTCAAAGATTATTCAGGAACATACATCAATTTCTTTTTTTCATACTTCATTGTTTGTGTTTTTTTTACCATAATTTTATATGTATTGTGAAAAAAATATTAAAATCTTTCTTTAATTAGAATCTTGGTTTATTTTTCCTCATTATTATTTTGGAATAATCTTGTTGACATCTGTCACGAATTATGTTTTAATTATGAACTTTAATGATGTACATTAATAATTGCTCATTCATTAATAAGATCTAATAAATGAGCAATTATTAACGTAAGGATTCGAGAATATTACTAGAAATTAATTAAAGAGATAACATTTTTAAATTCTAAGGTTCGTTTTGTTTTTGAGGATCTATAAGGAGCAGAATGCTGGTAGGAAATACTCCTGCAGCTGGAATGTAATTAAAACTATGAGTTAAATACTTTTGAATTGGTTTCACAAGCTATTATTTTTTCCACTACTTGGAATACATATTCTAGGTCTTTTAAAAATAAACTTTGCAAAACTTAATTTTATATTAAATAAATTGGGGTTGTCTTGTGATAAGAAAAAATCATTTTTGAAGTTAAAATTTACTTTAATAGACAATCAGGTATATTCTCTAAAAACAGACGATAAAATTTAAAATAAACAAATGGGTGTTAAAAACAAGGGCAGATACAAGGGGGGGTAAAGGGGGTAATTACCCCCCCCCCCCCCCGAGATTCGAAAAAATACTTTTTTTTGCAAAAAAATTTATTTTTAATGTAAAATTTTTAAAATTAATACTTAAAAATTTGATGTGTATTTATATTCTGGCAAACAATTACAGAATGCGCATTTAAATTGCCGAAATTAAAAAAAAATAGTGTGCTGTGCGACGAGTCACACCAGATTACCCCCCCCCCCGAGAAACACCTCTGGATCCGCCCTTGGTTAAAAACAAATGTAAAAACAATCAGCGTTAAAAAAAATGCTATTCTCTAAACAAAGTTTTAACAGTGACGTTAACATGTTGCTTTTATTTCAAAGCTATCAAAATCATAACCTTACTTTTTAGGTAAATGACGCCAATTTTACTTTAAACACGATATTAAAATATTAATTTATTATTATTATTATTATTTATTATTTATTATTTTCTTGAAGAAATGAATATGAAGAAAGAATGAATATTATGAATATGAAGAAAAGCGAGTTTTTTTTTTTTTTTTTTTTCTTTGAAGAAATGAATATGAAGAAAGAATGAATATTATGAATATGAAGAAAAGCGAGTTTTTTTTTTTTTTTTTTTTTTTTCTTGAAGAAATGAATATGAAGAAAGAATGAATATTATGAATATGAAGAAAAGCGAGTTTTTTTTTTTTTTTTTTTTTTCTTCTTGAAGAAATGAATATGAAGAAAGAATGAATATTATGAATATGAAGAAAAGCGAGTTTTTTTTTTTTCTTGAAGAAATGAATATGAAGAAAGAATGAATATTATGAATATGAAGAAAAGCGAGTTTTTTTTTTTTTTTTTTTTTTTCTTGAAGAAATGAATATGAAGAAAGAATGAATATTATGAATATGAAGAAAAAGCGAGTTTTTTTTTTTTTTTTTTTTTTCTTCTTGAAGAAATGAATATGAAGAAAGAATGAATATTATGAATATGAAGAAAAGCGAGTTTTTTTTTTTTTCTTGAAGAAATGAATATGAAGAAAGAATGAATATTATGAATATGAAGAAAAGCGAGTTTTTTTTTTTTTTTTTTTTCTTGAAGAAATGAATATGAAGAAAGAATGAATATTATGAATATGAAGAAAAGCGAGTTTTTTTTTTTTTTTTTTCTTGAAGAAATGAATATGAAGAAAGAATGAATATTATGAATATGAAGAAAAGCGAGTTTTTTTTTTTTTTTTCTTGAAGAAATGAATATGAAGAAAGAATGAATATTATGAATATGAAGAAAAGCGAGTTTTTTTTTTTCTTGAAGAAATGAATATGAAAAAGAATGAATATTATAATGAATATTATGAATATGACGAAAAGCGAGTTTTTTTTTTTTTTTCTTGAAGAAATGAATATGAAGAAAGAATGAATATTATGAATATGAAAAATCTGGTGTGACTGGCGCACAGCACACAACTTTCTCTTACCTTCGGTAATCGAAAGTTGTGTACTGTGCTTGTCTCACCAGATTTTTTGTGTCGACATGTATTTAGTTGCCGACAGTACGGTACATTCGATTTTCAAGATGTAAAATTTATAAGTATGGAAAAAATATTTATATTTTGTTACCATAGCAACCATAGGAGAAATTCCTATCTTTCCCATGAAGAACAAGAGTAAAGTGGTCTTCAGAAGATTTCAATCACAAAATGAGAATATACATTTTAAAGAGAATCTAAAAAATAATTGATTTTTGAATTTTAAAAAAAATCGTTGGAGCAAATTTTGAGAAAATCGAAAAAAACTGAAAAAGTGCATCAGTAAAGTACTAGTACTCTTTGGCTGATTTTGTTCAAAAGCTTCGTGTCACGTCCCATGGGGGTGCCTAACTTAAATATAAAATTTCAACTTCCTAGCTCTTTTTGTTCTTGAGATATTTTGTTCACAGACACACAGACACACACACAGACACACACACAGACACACAGACAGACAGACAGACCATGTCGCGAAAACCACTTTTTTGGATTCAGGGGACCTCAAAACGTGAAGATCCATCAAAATCTCGACATCGAATTTTTGACATGAAACCAATACTTTCTCTCTCTATATATTAACATATATATAGAGGTACGAGAAAGTAAAAAAAAGCGAGTTTTTTTTTTTTTTTTTTTTTGAAGAAATGAATATGAAGAAAGAATGAATATTATGAATATGAAGAAAAGCGAGTTTTTTTTTTTTTTTTTTTTTTTTTTTTTTTTTTTCCTTTAATTATAATTCGATTATTGTAATTATTGTAAGGGCATAAAAGCCATGGTAGCTGTTCGCCCTTAAGTATTAATAAATAAATAATAAAATATTAATTGCCCCCCCCTAGACATGTCATTAATTTTCAACACTATTTACTAAATGTTAACGCTTTGCCTTTATATTTTTGTTTACAGAATAGCTATTTGAGGCAAGGAAGTGATTTTGAATAACATTTTTTACCGCTTATATTACTTTTTAACGCCTATTGTTTATTTTAAATTTTAACGTCTGTTTTTAGAGAATAGAGCTGAATAGGTGTAGCTTTAATGTAAGCAAGTTAGAAATGTGTTAGGTTATACAGAGAAAATAAATTTATTCTTTTAACCGTTCCTTAAGTCGGTTTAAAGCTATCAAGGACTAGATATTATGGGTTTATAATAAGTATTTTAAGTGCATTTTGTTGTTTTTGCATATTGATCTGAGCCCTAATCATATATTTTATCGATTAAATTAATTAATGACTATAATTTATTAAATAATTATAGTAACAGGTAAGGTTAATTATTAAGAGAAAGAAAAGTCGGTAATAACTAATAAGAGTCAAACATAGTATTAATTTATTTTGTCAGTTGACTTTATGATACAAAGAGAAAAGGATTAAAAATGAATTTATTCACGTGCTTAAATGTTTGTTGGTTTATTTTATCTTCGTATTCTGAGATTGAAGAAATTGGATTGATGATTTCTTTGGATTTCGATTATTTGATGAGTTGGATTGACAAACATTTTGATCCTAATCAAGAAACTTATGTCAATTTCAATATAGAATATAAAAAGGTAAATGAATTATTAAAGAAGATAAATTTTAAAATGAATGCAACATTCATAAAAGGTTTTTGGAGTTTTGACACCAAATTCATTCGAAAAGCTCCAGGCAAGAATATTTTAATGATCAATCCGGAGATAGTGTTCGAAATAAATTTCCATTCGATGGATAGGATTATTATTTTTTTGATGATAAAAGAGTGCTCAAAAATTGTACCATAAATTTTATTCACTTGGCAATTGATTACACTAATCTCTTCAGAACTTTGTATATCTTCCACATGCCAGATAATTGTGATGATAAATATAAAATATTTATCAGAAAACCTTGGGAAGAGAATCATACTGAACTAACAAGAACTTATGAGTCTCTGTATTTTCATCGACCCAATTTAGAAGGTATCACTCTTTCCTATATTAGCAAGAAAACTCTAAAAGATGAAATGAAATTGGAAGGAAAAGATGTAGCAATCAGAGACTATATTCTTCAAAAATGGAACGCCATCGAGGGCGAGTTTAAATGGTCGAAAACAGATGTGTATGTATCAAGAGAGCCCGGGCTTTCGACAGATTTTCCAAACGCGTATCATATGATGTCGTTGTGTGTGGTGGTCCATAAAAGTCCAACTCTTGAATCTTGGAATGCGATTTTTAGAAGTTTCCACTGGAAAGTTTGGATGTGGTGTTGGATAACGTTGGTGTTCTCTGTGATTGCCTGGTTCATGATTAAAACTTTTACAACTTTTCAACCTAAAACTTTATCAAGATTCATCGCGAATTTTGGACAAATCTATAGTTTATTTTGGTCTGAACCTGTTTATTGGTTGGATAAGATAATGCATATTTCAGAAAGGATTCTAACAGTGACTTTGATGTTTGTTTCCATTATTCTCATCTCCGGTCTCCAATCAAGTTTGTTCTCTTTGATCAACTCTCCTGGTACTTATCCAGATATCAACACTTTGATAGAATTAAAAAACTCTAAATTAGAGATTTTTTGTAAATTCAATGAGATTTGCAGCTTTCTCTTTGGCCAGAATAGGTTTGAAGCTGATCCATTTTTGCAACAATTAGGTGAGGTCTGGAATGTGACTTATATTAATGTAAATATGTCATATTTCATAAGTAATATACCACAGGATATCTATTTAGAATCCATTTCTTTCAACTTAACAGATCCTGATAATGAGAATGACTCTATCACATATTTTGAATTTACTCAAAATGTTTCACTAAATAATGTTTATCTTAATTCTAATATTTCTTTAATTTTGCCTTGTGATGAAGCTCGAGATGCACTTTCATCAATTGGAATATATTCTGCCGAATTGCATATTGTAGAAGAAATTTTGGGTGTTTTTCCACTACTTTATAATGGTTATTTTACAAATTTAATATTCCCTAAAGAACTTGGAGAAATTCTTTTAAGATTTTATGAGAATGGAATTGCACAATGGCTGGATCACATGACCGAGTGGAGGAAATTAATTCAACTTTTAATTCAAAATAGAAATCGTTCAAATTCTAAAGTTCGTATTTTTATTTTAGAAGACTTAGAAGGTGCTTTTATTATTTTAATATTCGGAAATAGTCTAGCGATTGTAATAATCTTAATAGAACTAATCATTGTTAAAATTCGTCAGCCGCCAAGGTTGTTTTAACCAATCTTTCTGGAACGTACTAAGCTTTCCATTAATTTGTTTCTTCTTAACGTGTATATAATAACACCATTCACATATTCATGTAATAAATGAGCAATTATTAATGTAAGAGACTGACAATATTTCCGACAGGAAATTTAGGGGACACATGTAAAAACGGCTTATGAAGATACTGTAAATCAGCAGACCAGCCATTCTCCTCATGGCGATACTCATCGACAAATGTAGGAATGTCATATAAAAAAAAATCTTAATATTGCTTGAGATATAGCTGGTATGTTACAAGCAATTTTATGTATATTAATACCCACAACTCTATATTTGACTCAATGTACTGGTATTTGAGTTCACACTCTCAAAAATGAACTAAGAATGGCGTTATCTAATTAAATCCGAAAATGAATCCAATACCCTTGAGTTTCATTTCATAAAGGCGTATTTCCTGGCTGACAGTTCATATTGTTAAAATACAACAACCATTTCACAAATCGTCAAATAAAGGAAAATATTGAGAGGGTATTATCTGGCGTCGAAGCAGATCCAATTCAGATTCCTGACTTCTAGGAGGTTGCTGTTGTGGAGAATATACTTGAAACGGAACACATACATTAGGGGAAAACAGTACTAAAGATTCTGGAAGTCGAAGTGCAACGCAATACCCGACCGCGAAAAATTGAAATTACACTTACTTCTAAACAATGCTGAAAGAGAAATTATGGGATATTAAGAAACTCCCTTTCCTTTTTCTAACAAGGATTATACGGCGTAGTTTATTTTAATATTTTATCTTTTTTCTTTCATACTTCATTGTTTGTGGGTTTTTATCCTTATTTTATGTATATTTGGAAAAAAAAATATTAAAATATTAGAATCTTTGTTTATTTTTCCTCTATATTATTTTGTAACTAACTTGATGTCATATGCCACGAATATTTTTTAATTATGAACTTTGAAAGTTGTAATATATGAGTAATTATTAACGTAAGAATCTGAGATTACCAGAAATTAAACGGTTAATTCAAAATAGAAATTTTCCAAATTCTAAGGCTCGTGTTTTTGTTTTTAAGGATCTAGAACAGTGGCTCCCAACCAGTATGCCCCGGCACCCAAGGGTCCTGCGAGACGTTGAGATAACCAACAAAAAAAATTGCCCTATACTTAAGCTATCAAAATTATTGATGTATTTTTATTCAGTGACTGTAGTAATAAAGTTTATCATGTTATGTTATGGTGTACATTAGGCTACTTATTATACCGTATATTTCAATAAATTTACATATTAAACTAATTTTTTTTAATTCAAGGAAGAGTGTCCATAGTGTTAAATGTTATTCCCACCCACTGTTGGAGTGCCGTGAACTTCAAAAAGTTGGGAAACTCTGATTTAGAAGGAGTAATTATTAGTCTCTTAATAGGAAACACTCTCGCCACTGTAATATTCATAATAGAAGTAATTTCTGTTGAATCTAAACGATGGAATAAATAAATACATTTGAAGTCATTTCACAAGCTATTATTTTTTTTTTCCATTACTTGAAATACATATCTTAAGATTTGTTTCGTGCGAACTTTTTAGAAGTGTGGTGTCCTTTTCTTGTAGGCACTTAACTCAAACCATGTCCTTATATTTATTTCTTGGAGTAACTCATGGAACATTAAGTCATATTTCAAACATAAATGAATTCCACATCCTTTTTTAATAAAATTTTCGAGCGGTTCAGAAAATTTCTCTAATACAATGATCTCGATAAATTCAAGAGTTTTTTTTTTAACAAAAACAAAAGATAGATATTATGTAAATGGCATCATGAACACAAACATTTACGAATCGATATTCATTAAAAATTACAAATACGAATTCTATTATTTATGAGTACGTATTTATTTATTGAATTATGATTTAGATTTTTGCAGGATGACGCTACTCTTGATTCTTCAAATTACGCCGTCACATAATTAAGTTTAATAGCACGAATTTCAAAAAAATTAATTATCCTCTGACAAGGGGACGGCCAAGTGAGTATATCACGGATTCGTTTGAAAAAAATTGAGGTGATACTTTGAGCCAAAAAAAATGTTAACGTGTTTCGGCGTTTTACTCCATAGAGCCCCGATTGGCCAAAAAAAAATAAATAAATACCGGAACAATTTTCGCGCTTTCAAGTAGTTTCTGTTTGAAATATTACGTAATAGTCAGCTGTGGTTGGGCTGGTAGCGTCGCCGACTCGTAAATATGAGGTCCCGGGTTCGATCGAGGGAGTAAGCAATTTTTTTTTTTTTTTAATCTTTTTATGTTATCGTAACAAACAATATATTTAAAACTGTTTCATATTATTTTCTTTTATTAGTTATTAAATTTTAAAATTTTTTTTCGAGTTTCATTAGTACAGACAGTATAGTGCTTCCCTCCTGAAATTCGAAAACAAAAATGTGCATGTAAAAAAATATCCTTTATAAACTGCGCTAATAGTCTTATTTGTTTTGCATGTTATCTATATTCGCTTGACTGTACCTAATTTTTTTAATCAAATATAAGCAAATTAAATTTTTTATTAATTTCATGTAGGTATTTATTTAATTAATGGATTATTTTATGCCTTCTTTATTTCTTCATATATTTAAATATTGTAATAAATGATATTTTCTTCAGGCATTTAAATTAAATTTTAATTTTAAGGTAATAAATAAACTTCGGAAAACAATTTTAAAAAAATTTTAAAATTTAATTACTAATAAAAGAAAATAATATTAATCAGTTTTAAATATATTGTTTGCTACGATAACAGAAAAAGATTTGAAAAAAAAAAAATTGCTTACTCCCTCGATCGAACCCGGGACCTCATATTTACGAGTCGGCGACGCTACGAGCCCAACCACAGCTGACTATTACATAATATTTCAAACAGAAACTACTTGAAAGCGCGAAAATTGTTCCGGTATTTATTTATTTTTTTGACCAATCGGGGCTCTATGGAGTAAAACGCCGAAACACGTGAACATTTTTTTGGCTCAAAGTATCACCTCAATTTTTTTCAAACGAATCCGTGATATACTCACTTGGCCGTCCCCTTTGTGAGTAAAGTTTTCATGAAAACCCTCTTAATATGCAATAAATCTCCAATTGGAATATATTATAGAAGATTTTGGGTGATTTTCCGTTTCTTTACAAAGGGTATTCGTTATCGGAGACTACTTTCATTTAGATTTAATAAATAAGGAAGTGAAATTTTAAAAATAATAAAAAAAAGATTCAGCTGGATTATCAAGCAGATTAAAGCTTATTAAA
>JAKCPI010002595.1:0-14295 GCA_023213315.1 Euborellia annulipes
GTTATGCAATGGTGTGCTGTCAAAGACCAAACATCGAGTTTTGAGAAAATCAACACAAAGTTTTTTTTAGTTTTATTATTTGATTATATATAATTTTTATCAGAATTTAGTAAGTAACATTAAATATAAATTAATTTAGGACATATTTCATAAATAATACTATTAATTAAAGCATTGAAACAATATTCCGTGCTTAATCATCTTTGAATTTTTGTCTTGGCACACTTATTGCATAACAGGGTCCAGTATATGACTGTGTGGCTATAGATAGATAGAATCAGTTATTCCAATTGACCCTCACTTAGGAATCCTCTCAATCTAGGAAACTTTGCTCTTCGCAATTCTTGATATCAGATTATTTTAAAGCATAAAAAACTAGTTATGTAAAAGGGGATATTTTTTTTTTGATACATCAAATAGTTTTTGATATTTTGACTTAAAAATTTTAACTCAATTTTATATATTTATTTTTAATAATATTTAACGATCAAATAGATATATTTTTTTTAATTAAAATTTGCATAAAATGTAATATAAATTCAAATTGCTTTATTTTGATTAATTATATTTGGGAAATAAATTTTTCAGAGAAAATATTTAGTATTATTCCTTATGGGATACTTTGCTATGATCCAACTAGACGCCATGAATTTGATTATTCGAGGCGTAAAATTCAAATTTGTTGCCCTTCTAGTTATAAAAATCGAACTATTATCAAATCTGATTACAATTCCCTCTTGATTTAGCTACTCTTTTTAATAAGATATAATCCTGAAAATATGGTGTTGTCAAAATGAAGTAACTTGATATTTTTTAATTAATCTGATTAAAGTTTTTTCCTCTTTCTTGTTTCCTTATGTAGTGCTGGGTATGCTAATATACTTCTTTTTTTAATATTATAAATAAAATATAATTTTAAAAATGTGATGTTGCTATAGTAGTATTAAAATATTTTCAAATTAAAAAAAACATTATATATAACCTATAGGCTTATACTTATTTTTTTAAAACTGGTTTTAGAAAAAATAAAACTAGTGCCGTAAATATGGTGTTAACACCATGACAATAGCACAAAAAAAATGAAATTAACACACTTATGTTATATATTAATTAATAGATCTAATAAATAAGAGGTAGGTATAGTTAAACTGCATAGTAGTATGTTTTTTGTCTTGGAAATTTGCTTACGACAAAAAAATAGTAAAAATCATCAAAAAATTTTTTTACAGTGCAGGAAAACCCACTCTGCATTGTATTATTTCATTTATTATGCCACAAAAGACTGGAAAAACCAATTCAAAGTATGACCAGGGTTAATGACAGGAAAAGCAAACTAAGACGACAAATTTTTTTTTTTTTTTTTTTTTTTTTTTTTTTTTTTTTTTTTTTTTTTTTGGTTTCACTTCTATCTTTCTTTTTTTTTTTTTTCCCTTATATAATAATATTTTATTTTACATTATAAATATTAATATTACAATAATATTAATTTAATTTTATTTATATAACATAAAAATTTAATATTAATACTATAATAATATTAATTTAATTTTAATTATACAAAATATAAAATAAAATTTATTTTATAATAACCTCAAAAAAAATAATTAATAAAAATTAATTTAAAATAAAATATATTATAAACACAATATAAAATAAAATTTATTTTTACAATAATTTAATATAAAATATAATATAATATAAAATTTATTTTATATAAAATAAATTATAAAATTATAAAAAACTTTACTCTGTGATTTTTATAGAGATATTTTTTTCTTTTTAAAAAATGTGTATTTTAAAAATAATTTTTTTTATTTTAGATTTTTTAAATTTTTATTATAATGGAGGGGGACCTCTGATGTGAAGACGACAAATTGAAAAGTGATTTCTTAAAATATATACACTAATATATTGGTACAATGGCCTTGAGATACTATCAAGGTCGAAATGCAAGAACTCAGATGAGACTGTATCAATCGATGATCAGAACAACCCTCTTAGACGCGGCCCCTGTGTGGTCACTTCAATATTGTGCTCTCCTTGAGAGAATACAGTTGAATTTTTTCAAGAGCCTCTTCCGTCTTCCTCGAGGGAGCCCCAGTGGGTTGTGAGACTGGAGACTGGAGTGATGCATAGAGCGTTTGCTGTTCTCAGAGCCACACTCAACTGGCTTTACAAACTGTCCCGAATGTCTGACAACAGATACCCTAAGTTGTGTATGCAAAGGCTAATTGCTACAAAGGCCAGCACCTCAGAAAGTGGTTATGCGGCTGGAAAAGCTATTTGAACTAGCGAATTTTGGCCGAGTGAATTTGGAGGATTCTGCTGAGATTGGGCATCTAAGATGTAGACCATTGGAGGAGTTTGGTCGGAAGCTGGTGGGAATTTGTCAATAGGTCTGTGTTCAGCTCTTACTATAAAAGTGTATGCCTCCTTCCACAGGGTGATATTGGCCCCCCCAAAATACCCTAGAAAGGGAAGCCAGATTTTTCTTCTTGAGATTGTAGGCCCAACTGAGAATGGCTGGGAAATATGCGAACAAATTAACCTTAAACAAAATGACATACTCAGTGGACCAGAAGCAACTTTGCCTGCTATGCAACCTACAAGAGAACGAAACGTCTCATATGTTCCTGAAATGTCCAGCCTATGAACAACCAAGAAGACAGTGCCTCTCTGGAACCTCACTTGCCGGCGGAATTAAGGAAGGCTCGCTCGGCGAGAGATATCAAGTACGTGTACAATTTTCTGGATGGCGCGATGAAGCTACGCTCCTTTGTTCTTTAAATTATTTGTAAGATTTTTGTATTATTCGTTTATTCTCTATCAAATTGAATTTAATTACTATAATAAATGATATTGGTACAATGGAGTCTTTAATAAATAGGCTGCCAAAATTGTGTTTTTGATAAAGTTCAACTCTGCAATTTAAACTTTACTAGTTTGTTTGGGAATCAAACCCAGGATCTCCAACCTTTTCGGGGCATAGGCATGTTAAATATTTATTTGTTTCTTGTTATTTATTATTAAAAGTTATTAAAATGCAAAGATTTAATTAAAATTTCACGAATTTGGAACTTTATAATATTTTTTAAAAATAAAAAAAAAAAAAAAAACGGGTGCAAAGATATTTATTATGTAGTTCAGTTTATCAATTGTTAAATATAAAAGTATTTGTAGAAAAGATCTTGGATGTTTTCCTTTACTTTACAAAGGATATTCGTAATTTTAGAGTAATTTCATTTTTATTAAAACCATTTAGGAACTAATATCATTTTTTTTGTTTAGGGGCTTCATCTCGTGGGTACGTGGATGGCGACCACGAGCTGCCCGAGCTGGGACAGGCAGTTCTTCAGTTGTTTAATTTCCTTTTTCTTCCTTCCTCTTTTCAACAGGCTTCAGACCGTGCGACGGGCCGGTCTGTTCTATTTCTTCCGGTCGTAAAAACGTATGGGTTGAAGGGAAAGAGTGTGGGCTGCCGACTCCGCATCGCGGGACAAGGCGAGGAGAGAAGAAGAAGAAGATAAATCATTTTATCGATCAGCGAGGATAGAGAACTAGTTGCACAATGTCTAAAGTATAATTAATTTAATTAATGGTTATAACTTGATAAATAATTATAGTGATGGGTATAGTTAATTTTTTGGAGAAAGGGAAATCATTAATAACTAATAAGGGTCAAACATGCAATAGAATTAAGTTATTTTTCAGTTGACTTTATGATACAAAGGCAAAAGGGTTAAAAATGAATTTATTCACTTGTTTAAATGTTTGTTGGTTAATTTTACGTTCGTATGCTGAGATTGAAGAAATTGGATTGAAGACTTCTTTGGATTTTGATTATTTGATGAGTTGGATTGACAAACATTTTAATCCTAATCAGGAAACTGAAGTCTATTTCAATAAAGAATATAAAAAAATAAATGAATTATCAAAGAAAGTAAATTCAAAAATGAATGGAATCCTGATAAGAATTGTGGATGGTTTTAATAATAAATTGAATCGAGGAGCTCCAGGCAAGAATATATTAATAATCAATCCGGAGATAGTGTTGGGAATAAATTTCCATTCGGTGGATAGGATTATTATGTTCTTTGATGAGAAGGAAGTTTTCGAAAATTGTAGGTTAAACCTTAGTTACTTGACAGATAAATACACTAATTTCTTCAGAACGCTGTATATCTTCTACATGCCAAAAAACTGTGTTGATAAATATAAAATATTTATTAGGAAACCTTGGGACGAGAATCATACTGAACTAACAGGAACTTATGAGTCTCTGTATTTTCATCGACCCAATTTAGAAGGTAACACTCTTTCCTATATTAACAAGAAAACTCTAAAAGATGAAATGAAATTAGAAGGAAAAGATTTAGCAATCAGAGACTATATTCTTCAAAAATGGAACGCTACCGAGGGGGAGTTTAAATCGTCGAAAATAGATGTGTATGTATCAAGAGAGCCTGGGTATTCGAGAGATTATCCAAATGCGTATCATATGATGTCTTTGTGTGCGATCGTTCATAAAAGTCCAACTCTTGAACCTTGGGATGCGATTTTTAGAAGTTTCCACTGGAAAGTTTGGATGTGGTGTTGGATAACGTTGGTGTTCTCTGTGATTGTCTGGTTCTTGATTGAAACTTTTGTAAGATTTCAACCTAAAACTTTATCAAGATTCATCGCAAATTTTGGACAAATCTATAGTTTATTTTGGTCTGAATCTGTTCATTGGCTGGGTAAGGTAACGCACATTTCAGAAAGAATCGTAACCGTGACTTTGATGTTTGTTTCCATTATTCTAATCTCAGGACTACAATCAAGTTTGTTCTCTTTGATCAACTCTCCTGGAAATTATCCAGATATCAACACTCTGGAGGAATTACAAAACTATAAATTAGAGATTTTTTGTAAATTCAATGAGATTTGTAGCTTTTTATTTGGGCAGCAGATTATTTTTGAACCTGATCCACTTTTGCAACCATTAGGTGAGCTCTGGAATGTTAGTTATATTGAGATGAATGTTTCATATTTCATAGATAATATACCACAAGATCTCTATTTAGAATTTGATTTTTTCAACTCAACAGAACTCGATTATGCTAATCTCTCTATCGCATACTTTGATTTTACTCGAAATGTTTTTATCTATAATATTTCCCATAATTCTAATACGGCTTTAATTTTGCCTTGTGACGAAGCTCGGAATACGCTCTCTTCAATACGAATATATTCTGCCGAATTGCATATTGTAAAAGAGATTCTGGGCGTTTTTCCACTACTTTATAATGGTTATTTTACAAATTTAATATTTCCTATAGAACTTGGGGAAATCCTTTTAAGATTTTATGAGAATGGAATTGCTCAATGGCTCGATCACATGGCCGAGTGGAGGAAATTAATTCAACTTTTAATTCAAAATAGAAATCGTTCAAATTCTAAAGTTCGTGTTTTCATTTTAGAAGACTTAGAAGGAGCTTTTATTATTTTAATATTCGGGAATGCTCTAGCAATTGTAATATTCCTAATAGAGCTAATTGTTGGTAAAATTCGCCAACGGCAAAGGTTTTTTAACTTTTCTGCAATATATTAAACTTTCCAATCATTTGTTTCTTCTTAACGTGTATATAATAACACTATTCACATATTCATGTAATAAATGAGCAATTATTAACGTACGAATCTGAGAATATTCAAAATACCAATTTTCCAAATTCTAAGGTTCGTGTTTGAGTTTTTGAGGATCTAGAAGAAGCATTAATTAGTCTATTAATAGGAAATACTCTCGCAACTGTAATATTCATAATAGAACAAATTTCTGTTAAAACTAAGAAGAACTGAGGTGTTGATAGTTAATAAAATAAAACAAGGTAGTTTTTTGGTTGCAGGTTTATTGTTCGATTGAAAATTCAGTTCAGATGGTTATAAACCATAATCTTCAGGCTTGGAAATCACAATCAAGTTATATATATTGCAAGTGGTAAGCCCGCTCCAAGCTACCAATCTAGCAAGGCGAAGCATAAAATAAACTACGGTTAAAATATATATGATTGTGTGGCTATAGATAGATAGAATCAGTTATTCCAATTAAGAAACCCTCATATAGAAACCTCTCAATCTAGAAACCTTTTTCCTCGCAAATTTTGATTTCAGATTATTTTAAAGCATAAAAAAACTAGTTATGTAAAAGTGATTTTCATTTTTTGATACATCAAATAGTTTTTGAGATATTTGACCTAAAAATTTTAAATCAAATTTTTTTCAAATTTATATAATAATATTCAACGATTAAATATATTTTTTTTTATTTAAAATTTGCATAAAATATAAATAAATACAAATTGCTTTATTTTGATTAATTATATTTAGAAATAAATTTCAGAGAAAAAATTTAGTATCATTCCTTATGAGGATACTTTGCTATGATCCAACTAGACGCCATGAATTTGATTATTCGAGGCGGCAAATTCAAATTTGTTGTCTCTTCTAGTTATAAAAATCGGACTATTATCAAATCTGACTACAATTTCTTGATTTAACTACTCTTTTTAATAAGATATAATCCTGAAAATATGGTGTTGTCAATGCAGTAACTTGATATTTTTCGGCCAATATACTTTATTTTTATATAATACTAAAAATGTGATGTTGCTATAGTAGTACTAAAATATTTTTAAATTAAAAAATATATATTTACTTTATTTTTTCAATAATGTAATGGGAATGGGAATTATCAAAATATGGTGGTTATCACCATGACAATAGGCCGGTAAGATGATAAATATTTTCTAATTAAATTAAAAATATTCTACACTTTCTTATTAGTTTTGCTGAAGCAAAAATATGATGTTGCCATCATGTCACCATTTTTAAAGACATCATTCAATTGAATTTTAATACAAATTTATAATTTATTTTTATATAAATTAGTATGGGAAAATAAAAGAGAAATTTGAAAATATGGCGTTGCCATAATGATATGTATATTGATTTTTTTTTTTTTATTAAAAATTATTAATCAAAAATAGAGATATTTACACTTTGTTTTTTAATACTACTACTTTGTTTAGTAAATAAAGAAATAAAGTCAAAAAAAAAAAAATGTGGCGTAGTCCACGTTCGTTGTAGTTATTTATTTTATTACCCTGCAAAGTTAGTTTGCATATTTTCCTTTTTTTTTTTGGAAGCAAAAAAAAATAAATAAAGGTCAAAATATTTAGCCTTATGTATCGTATTTTGTGAGAAAGAGAGAGAGAGAGAGAGAGAGAGAGAGAAAAAAAAAACAAGTTGAAATTGTTGTTGTTGTTGTAGATATATCTCGGGCGATAAACTTTCAATTCGCAGTGCGTGACATTGCATGTGCATGCATGTTATTGGAACCCACACGCTCTTTTTCATATCAATTATCTTCTTCTATACGATCAAGAAAAAAAAAATATATATATATCATCTATTAAGCCTTCAGGCGGTCCTAGAGGGGATTCCTATACCCTTGTGAAATTAAAGTCTTTTTGTTTGTTTTAAGGTCTTTTTCTGCATCTAAAAACCATTTAGACGCCCATCTCTATTCATTTCTAATGATTGGTAGCCAATTCAATTGAAAAAAATTTTGTTGCTTGGAACGGGTACCGAACCCGCGACCCCAGAAGCTACTATCTTCTCTCTTAACAACGTGTCTAATTATATTTAATTATTAAAATACCAGTGGTAAAGCCCGCCTTCGATCCACTTCCTGTATAGTAATGATAAAATTTAATTTTGGATTTCCTTATAATTATGAGATTTAAATGAATTTAAATTTTTATATATGTACTAGTCGCAAGCCCGCCTTCGGCGGGCTTTCCGCCTAGCCAGGGGGCTGCGCCCCTGGACCCCTTGCTCGCCTTCGGCGAGCAAGTTTATTCCCAATTTGGGATATTATATATGCAAGTGTTAAGATGTTAAGGAAGGATCTTATATTCAAGCGAGGCGAGGGTACCGATTGGGATCAGCACAAAAGGGTCTGTTTATGACTGTTTAAAGGGTCAGTCACCTGAGTCCTCTCTTCGTTTTTCAACTGCTGCGTAGCCCCCACCCCCAGCCCATAGTCAGGTAGGAAGCTGGTTCACACAGCATAAAGGACGCTCTCTAATTTCTAGCCAACTTGTTGATTTTGTGTTCCCATATTGAAGAAATTTGATTATAATTAATTTTCCAAAACATTTAAGAGATTCAAATTATTACTACGTTACTCCCAGAGCCATGTACTATATGTGTACTTAATTTCAAATGGATTCATTGAAAATTGTGGATTTCTATAGAACATATACATACATATTTACATACATACATACATTTTTCCCATTTCATTTATATATATATAGATTATAGAATAATAATTGTGAGATTTAATTTATTTATTTTTTTTTTTTAAGTGAAACTTTTATTACATCGCCTCAAATTTTTTCCCACATCAGCATGTCACGTTACAAGCCGTGACGTCACCGGCCACTAGCACCAGGTTTCTTTACTACGCTACGAGAATGAGCCGAGCTACTGTCCCTAAGAGCTCTAGTGAAGGTGTGGGCAGTGGTTGGGGTCACTAATTCATTATCTCATCTGGACCCCCCTCAGCTGGCTCCGGCACGCCCGCGGCGGACACTCGACTTTTTTTTTTTTTTTAAACACTCACACTTTTTTTTCCCAGTCTATTGGAGGGTCCAGACATTCTTATTTAAGCCATTTGGTATGCAAATGGGCGCGCTACCAACTACGGCAAGCCCGGGGGCTTGACTTTCTTAATTATGAAAAAAATAAAAATTATTACTATATCAATCCAGTACCTGCTTGAGATTTTGTTACATTCATAGAATACACAAATGCAAAGACTACATAAATATTTCTCTATACATTTCCTATATGAGAAATCGTAACTTTCGGAATTAATAAATCAAAAAGTTATAAATATTTCGGGATGAAAATAATTTTCCTGTAATCTCTAGTAGATCCTCTTTAAGCAGATAAAATTTCATTTCAAAATTCCTACGGGAAGTTGCCTAAATAGAGCGTGACAGACAGACGGACATTAGCGAATTATATAAATAGATGTTGATAATAGAAGTGGCTGTTCAGCAATTAGAATGATGAAGGAAGAGAGGATGTCAGCCAAAAAAGGAGCCTCTATCGAATAAAAATCTCCAATCAGAAAACGTTTCGGGTTTAATTAGATAAAACCATCATCAGTTCTTTAGAGCTGAAATGAGCATAAAATAATAATTGTAATACAACAACATAAAATATTTTTTAAATTATAAAAAACATCAGATCTTACATTATTGGCAATCTCAAGATGCACACCATTGAGATGCAGATAGAGTTGTTATATATAAACATATACAAAATTATATAAAAAATACAAAATTTGCATATTAGTTGTATGATGCTCATTAGTCAACACGGCCAAGTCTCAAATGTATATAAAATTTAATTATCAAATACAGTTATTATATGATAAATACTGGGGAAGCAATGAACCCTCAGTACATTGACCCATAATACATCTTAATAAAAACGAAATCTCACAAAAGCGTGCATTTGACCTATTTGAAAACATATTATTTATTTGCAATTGACAATTTTATAAATTAATTCATAATATATTCTCAAATTACAAACAAAGTTATAAACAATTTTTATAATATTTACATCTGGGCGTCTACATTATTTAAGATGGACAAATATACATTACTAAGGCCAATACAATCAGTCTGATAGTTTAATGCCCTATGTCCATATGTTTTTATAAAACATTTTTCTGCTACCAGACGTTTATATGTGTTGTCCACCTTCATCAGAATGACTGCGTTGTCAAAGTCAAATCCATGCATAAATTCAATCGCATGAGAACTCAGAGCTGTCGATGTTTTAATATTTTTTATACTCAATTCATGTTCCCTTTTTCGCAACGAAAACATGCGAGATGTTTGCCCCACATAAATCTTAGTGGGATTGGGGCAGCCAAGGCAACGAATTAAGTATATTACGTTATGTTGTTCATGGGGAGGGACTACATCCTTATTATTATACAAAAAAGGAAATATTGCCTCTGGATGATAAAGCCGTACGGACATTATGCAGCTTGAATATTTTTTGAATTTTCTCCGACAGCCCTGGCACATAAAAAAGAGAAAAGAATGGCGAATCATTGCTAACAGACACAGAGGTGGTGGGGGGTGCTAGCCGCGCATTCTTCTTTTGATTAAAATTTTTGATTACCGAATTAATAACATGCACTGGATAAGAGTTGGACAACGCCGCCCTTCTAAAAACATCAATATTTCTCACAATATAAGACTCGTCACAAAGAGAATGAATCCGTCTTAAAAAATAATACAAGGTGTTAATTTTATATATAAATGGACATTGTGAGAAATAATTGATAAATCTGCCACTGTCAGTTGGCTTGACATAAAGGTCAAATGAAAGCGAGCCACCAGGATTTTTAATGATCAAAAGGTCGAGAAACGATATTTTACTGTCCATTTCAATTTCATAGGTAAAATTCAGATCTGGATGAAAGTTGTTAAATTTGTCCAAGATCGTGTTTATTTGATTTTGTGGTACAATTGAAATAGAATCATCCACATATTGAAGGTAAACCAGTAAGTTGAGAGGCTTTACAGTAGAATAATAAAATTTTCTAATTACAATTTCAGCGGCTATTGGGCTGAGAGAGCCACCCTACGGGTAGCGGGCTGTAAATCCCTGCTTGATGGCTGGAATTTTCGGCTTAAGGGTGAGGAGCGACCCTTCCCACGCGAGCTCTAGGTGGTAGATGCAAATCGCCCGGATGAGACACCACCACTTGGCTAATGGGCACTTTAAGAATGGTTATCTGGTTACTAATGCCTTTGATCCATGTTTCTGGTGTCTATGCTAGTCATAGCGTAGATACAGGCCCTGGCCAGGAATTCCGGCTCTCTTCTTTCTTCTCTTCACTCTCCTCCGACTTTCCTTCTCCCTTAACCCAAAATCCACCCAGCCAATCCAGTAACTTTTCCCTTACTTCCATAAAAAAAAAAAAAACCAAATTAACAATATCCTCATGGAATCAGCGAGAGTAAAATATTCCGGAGTTAAACTAGCCTCCCGTTCGGATCTCCGGGTGGAGGCTACTCCCGCGGGTTCTATGAGGAAAAATCCTCTTAAATTTCCAAACCAGGATTTCACAATTCAGTTCACCAATATTCGAGGACTGAATTCAAACCTTAATGCCGTCCACCACCATCTCGAACGAGTCAATCCCCAAATTCTTGTTCTTGGAGAAACCCAGATTTCAGCAAACAACTCAGGAGCCCCTCACCTTAATTACCCTAACTACCATATCCTTGATAAGTTTCGCTTTAAGGGAGGCGTCTGCGCCTATGTAAGATCAGATGTTTCCTGTAGGAGAATGCATGAACTCGAGTCTAACGATTTCGATATACTATGGCTCAAAATCTCAGCCAAATCATCGAATCATTTCCTATGCTGTATCTATCGTTCCCCCAATGCTAGCAACCATACTTACTTTTTCGACCACCTCACAGAATGTGTCAATACTATCCAAACCAAATTCCCTTCAAATGAAATCTCCTTCCTAGGAGATTTTAACGTTCACCACAAAGATTGGCTGAAATACTCGGGCACCACCGATGCTGCAGGGAGAGCAGCCAAGAATTTTTGCGATTCTTGCGACCTCACCCAAATCATTGGTGAACCCACACGTGTTCCAGACAATCCAACACATGCCCCCCATCTTCTAGACCTATTTATTACCTCCAACCCACACTCTTACTTTCCTTCAGTAGCCCCCCCTCTTGGCACTTCCGACCACTCCCTTGTCACGGTAGTATTCAAGACATCTCCCACTAACCATCTAAAACGCATCCCTCCCCGGAAAATTTGGCAATTCCACTCAGCCCAATGGGATGACCTAAGAATCTTCTATTCGTCTTTTCCATGGAATGATTACTGCTTCAACGGAACCAATGCTTCTCAGGCGGCTGACTCTATCACAGACGCCATAATCATGGGTATGGAAATGTACGTACCCTTTAAAATATATCAAAAGGGAAAAAAATCCAAACCATGGTTTAATGTCCAATGTGTGAAAGCCACTAGCGCCAAAAATCAAGCATATGAGAACTGGAAACTGTCTCATGATCCGTTGGAGTGGGATAGATTTCGTAAGGCCAGAACCCAATGTCAGAAGACCATCAATGAGGCTAAAAGGACCTTCGAGCAGAGGAAATGCGACCAATTGGCATCCTGCCCAAATGGTAGTCGACGCTTCTGGTCTTTGGCCAAGGCAGTAGGCCGTAACTTTTCCTCATCTTCATTTCCACCTCTTAATTTGCCTGATGGTAAAATTGCCACTACCCCATTTGAAAAAGCCCAAATCTTTGCTTCTCTCTTCGCATCCAATTCTACTATTGACGATAAAGCCAATAGTCGCGATCCTCCGACCCAGCATTCCAATAAAATTTCAATGGATAAAATTCATTTTAGGAATAAACTAATTAAAAAGGTTATTAAGGAGCTAGTAATCGACAAATCCCCAGGCCCTGACGGTATTCCCCCCATCGTCATTAAAAAATGTTCCCCTGAATTGGTCCCAATATTATCCAGGTTGTTCAACCTCTCATTTTCCTCGGGAAATTTTCCCGACTCTTGGAAATTGGCGAATATTCAACCCATTCCCAAAAAAGGTGACTCCTCTCTTCCCAGCAACTATCGCCCAATCGCAATAACCTCCATACTATCCAAAATTATGGAAAAAGCCCTCAACATTCAAATTTTAAATCATCTGGAACATTGCGGAATGATGAATGATAGGCAATATGGTTTCAGGCATGCTCGTTCGACTGGGGATATTTTGAGCTTTGTCACACACCTCTGGAACAAAGCCATGGAAATGAAAGGGGAAACTATTGCAGTTGCTCTTGACATTTCGAAGGCTTTCGATCAGGTATGGCATAAAAATCTTTATGCTAAACTTCCATCTTTTGGCCTATCCTCTGAGCTGTGCCAGTGGATCAAGAGCTTTCTAACGGAGCGAAAGATCTCGGTTGTAGTCGACGGTGTGTCTTCTATTCCGCATTCAATCAACGCAGGTGTTCCCCAGGGTTCTGTCCTCTCTCCCACCCTATTCCTTATGTACATTAACGATCTCATGGGAGTAACCTCCAACCCAATTCATTGCTTTGCTGATGACAGTACCCTGCACTCTGTCAGGACTGGTGAAACCTCATCCACTGGTCGTCTGGGGGCTGTGTCGTCGATAAATGATGATCTTGGTCTCTTGGAGGAATGGGGAAACCTCAATCAAGTAAAATTCAATTCCCAAAAAACCCAATGTTGTTTAATTTCTAGACAAAAAAATAGGATTTGCCCTCCCCTTATTTACAGCAATAATAGTCTCGAGTTCAAAGATTCATTTTCTGTTCTGGGAGTGACAATTACATCTGATCTCTCCTGGAGCAACCACATCTCTTCTGTGGTTAAATCTACCGCAAGGAAATTGGGTTTCCTATTCAAAACGAAGCGTTACTTTTCCTCCCAACAACTCCTAATCCTCTATAAAGCCCAAATTCGGCCGTGTCTTGAATATTGTTCCCACCTTTGGCGAGGGGCGTCGAAAGACGCTCTCTCCTCCTTGGAAGCCATACAGAGGCGTGCAATTAGACTGATAGGTGATTCTACCCTTACTGCATCCCTACAGTCACTAGATCATAGAAGAAGAGTATCTGCACTATCTCTCTTCTACAGGTATTACCATGGTCAATGCTCTGCCGAATTAAAATCAATTATCCCACCCAATGCAACATATTCACGGAACACAAGAGAGGCATCTTCCCAGCATCCCTATGCTGTTCAGATCACGACTAACAGAACAAATCAATTTCATTCTTCCTTTGTCCCCATGACCTCCCGTGATTGGAACAAGCTCCCTGCGTCTATCTTCCCCAAAACCTACAATCTTCAGACTTTCAAGTCTAACCTCAACAGGCATCTTCTCAGTTCCCGCAGTTGAGTTTCCCCTTTATGCTTCTCCTTTTGTTTTTATTTTCTTCCTGGCTGCATGTGACTATTGGTCATTATAGGTCTTCGGACCTTATGCACCCATTCCAAAAAAAAAAAAAAAAAAAAAACCCATTGGCAAACCTTTCAATTGCAAATATATAACACCGTTGAAAGAGAAATAATTGTGATGTAGACAAAAGCCCAAGGCCTCTTTAAATCTACTCAGTCCAAAGGTGGTATAGACGCTAATGTCAT
>JAKCPI010002596.1:0-40219 GCA_023213315.1 Euborellia annulipes
TTTTTTTATTTATATAAAATTTAATAAATATATCATTAATTATAGAATAATATTTGTGAGATTTAAATCAATTTTTCATTTTCTCTATCTATAACTGTAACTATTTAACCGATTTTAATGATTTTTTTTTTCAATTCTTCGTGTGTTCTTTTAGTTCTTATTTTTTGAAAATTTTGTTTATATCTGCTTTTATGTTTACGAGATATAAGGGAATTTAAAGTCTAAATGGTTTTCGATGCCGAAAAAGACCATGAAAAAAAAAAAAAAATCCAAAATAAATTTATTGGAAAGTTTTGTGCCATTCGCATTTAAATTAGCTACCAATTTACATCATTGATAATTAAATTCTTTTCAAAAGAAGTTGGTCTAAATAACAAAAATTTAAAATACAAAGAATATTTTAATTATATACTTGTTTGTGTCATAATTATAAGCAATGAATGAGTATATGTTGTTACTTTATTATTAAATAAATACTTCTCAGATTTCATTTTATGACTTAATGAAGTCCTGAGCTTACGTCAGATCGTAAAACATAGAAATTATCATAACAATTGTTTAGTGAGCATTTTCTTCTTTGAGAAACGTTTTCATATTTCCTTAATGATTTTAGATTAAAGAAATCTAGCTTTAATTTTTAAACTATAGATGATTTTCTAAAAAACTAAATTCCTTTATATCTCGTAAACATAAAAACAGAAATTTTCAAAAAATAACTAAAAGGACAACAAAGAATTAAAAAAAAAAAATCGGTCAAATAGTTACAGAGTTAAAGAGAAAATGAAAAATTGATTTAAATCTCACAAATATTATTCTATAATTAATGATATATTTATTAAATTTTATATAAATAAAAAAAATTTTATTAATTGTATAAATAAGAACTACTGTGCGTGACTTTGTACTCAATATAACAAGCAAACCATTTAAACAATTCATATAATATTTTATATCTAAACTTTTAATCAAGTATTAAAGAGAATTATAGGCGTTTGATCACAATTTGTTTATCCAAAGTGGTACTTTATTTGAAGCTCAAATAATAAAAATTAAAATATCTCTTAAAGTATCCACTTTATTAAAATATTGCTAATAAACAAAATTGTTCTAAATATTATTGTAAACAACTTTTGTTTGAAACAATTTTTTATATCTTTTACCGTTTGGGAGATAAAAGCGATGGAAATTCAATACTTCTTGCGTTATCAAAAAAAAAAAAAAAAAATTAAATATTTAAAAATTAAATTAAATCTCACAATTATTCTTCAATAGTTTGATTATTATTGAATAGTTTGATATGATTATTCGTTTAGTTGTTGCGTCACAAACATCTACATAGAGAAAAAAAATCCTATCGTTTATTAACTCGAGATGCTTCTGTGCACGAAGACACACTCCTAAAACTCATCCGGCCCTGGCGTAGCCATCCATCTACCGGAACCCCGTGAAGTTACTTTATTTCCTATATCTAACTCCTCCTGCTTTCATTTCTAGCTAATACTTATTTCTGGTTCTATTCAATCTCTTCTCTGCTAGGTAGTATGTCCTACTTAGATTTAAATATTTAATTTTAATTATTTTTCTTTTCTTTATAACTCAGAAACTACTTGAACGATTTTCATGGTTTTTTTTTTTAATTTACATAGAATTTTCAGGTGGTGATTTTCGTGATGGATAGAATGCCTACAATTTAAAAATCAATAATTTTAACAAGACCCTCCTATAAAAGATTGAGCAGCTAGTAGCCTAGAAGAGACTAGACATTTAGAGAAGTCATTGTTCCGTGACTTGACTAACTGACTGCATTAGTGATTTAATGCACTCTAAATGGGAATTGCACCCGTATATAACAATGCATTCGCCAGAGACCACACCTGGCTTTGTATTCGTTTGTCAATTCTCTAGTTTCTAACCTTGACCTAGCTCTTAGGTCGTTTATGTTGACGTCGTTTTCGAAAAGATTGGAAAAAAAAAAAAAAAAAAAATTCTATGACCTTGGATTTTGCGAACGTTGACTCACATGTGTGTGTGTTTGTGTTGCTTGATCTCTCATCTTCTTCTTCTTTGGTACTTGGTGAAGAAGAAAAGGAACATCTCGTTTAAGAACTCGTTTCTGTTTGTTATTCTCTGACCTTAAGAAGAATACTCTCTCTCTTTCTCTCCTACGTCTTTGCCAAACATAGTGTTTGTTAAATAATAACAACAACACCCACCCCATATAACACTGTGATAAAAAAAAAAAAAAAGATAACGTGGGGCTCCCTATACTCCATTTTTTTCGTCTTTTTATATTCTTTGCTTTTAAAATATAATTAGTCTAACAAGGGGAGTGCATAGCCTTCATGTCACCAATTCGAAAGAAAATTTTTTTTATGTGTAGTACTTAGCCTAATGAAAAACAAATTCTGTTAAAGCGAAAGAATGCACTATACTGATGCACTTTTTCAGTTTTTTTCGATTCCAACTCCAACGATTTTTTTTTTTTTAATTCAAAAATCAATTATTTTTTAGATTCTCTTTAAAATGTATATTCTTATTTTGTGATTGAAATCTTCTGAAGACCACTTTACTCTTGTACTCCATAGAAAAGATAGGAGAAATGGTTGCCATGGTAACAACATATAAATATTTTGCCATACTTATAAATTTTACATCTTGAAAATTGAATGTACCGTATTGTTGGAAATTAAATACATGTCGACACAAAAAATCTGGTGTGACAAGCACAGAACACAACTTTCGATTACCGAAGGTAAGAGAAAGTTGTGTGCTGTGCGCCAGTCACACCCAATTTTTTTTAAATACAATGTTTAATTATTCTTTTTCTTTGTTTCAGGTGAGTTGAACAACTTGTTCAAAGCATTTATTCTTCTTTAATCGTGAGTATTGTTTCGTTTTAAAATTCATATAAAATATAGAAGATGAGATTGTTGTATCAATAAAATTAAATAAATATTTTTCACATATAAATTTTACATCTTGAAAATCGAATGTACCGTACTGTCGGAAAATAAAAACATGTCGACAGGAAAAATTTACCGAAGATAAGAGAAAGTTGTGTGCTGTGCGCCAGTCACACCAGATTTTTTTTTTTTTTTTTAAATTTAAATTTTTGAATTATTAATACTGTAAATTAATTTTTTTTTTTATACTTTTCGATTACTGAGGCCATTTAGGCTTTTGAATATAAATTTTCAAATACAAAGTATCGATGGCTATCGGAGGACGTTCCACACGCTGATTGCTCGAAGTTACCAATCCCGAGCTTTCGCCGCGATTAGCTTAAAAGTAATTTTTTTTTTTTAACACTTACACTTTTTTCCCATTCACACTCATATTCACAGAGTCTTTTCGGCATCTTAGGCCATTTAACACTTAAACGATAACCGTCATTATGAATATATATATCTATTGGGGGTCCAGGCATTCTTATTTACGCCATTTGGTATCCAATTGGCTTAAATAAAGTCATCGGACTGCCTGGGATCCGAACCCGCGACTCTTGGTATACGAGCCCTGCACACTAACCTCCACACCAAGCCTGAGAGCCATGAAAATGATTCATTTTGAAAAAAAAAAAAAAAAATAGCATAAAGTGTCTAATCCTCTAATTAAATAAAATTAATTATTCAGATTTCAGTTTATAGATGAAATATTCATTTATGACTTTTATAAATTTTTTTTTTTATTGATTATTAGCTGTATTAATTATTTATTAGTTTTAAGTTGATTTTATTATTAATTAATTATTCATTAAAAATATAAATACTGTGCAGTACTTATTATTTATATTTTTAATAGGCCTAAATAATTAATACAAAATATGGAGTAAAACAACCCACAAAAGCTTTAATCAACAAATTACTAGCTGCATTGCCGGTTTCTATGAGTTGCAAGGGGTCAAAACACCCCTGCAAGGCTCTTATATATTTAATCTAACCTTTTTATGATTATTACCCTGAAAAATTCAGATATAAAAAAATCATTGTGTGGTTTTATGAAACTACGATGCAAGTGAAACTTTTTTTTTTCGGTTCGTAGGCGTTTAACTGAAAATAATTTAATTTAATTTTTTTATTTAAGAACTGGAAAAAAAAATTATTTAGGGATTTTTATTGATAAAGTTGGCAATAACAAGATGGCTACCGTAAACTAACCTAATTTATTGAAATATCCCTATCTATGGGAGAAAATTATTCAATTAAAGGTATTAAAATCGTGTTTTTAATCTTAACTTAATAATTGGAATAATGGGAAATTAATAGACGCATGTTAAAAACTGAGAACAATATTTATTGAAGATTTGAATCATTTTAAATTATTTTAAAAATTGTATTTTATCAATTTAAAAATTGAATAATTAAATCTCACAATTATTTTTTTATAATTCGTCATATATATTAAATTTCAACTTTCCTAAGTCGTGACGGCTTGTGACGTCATGGCTTGTAATGCTGATAGAAGAGCAAAAAAAATTTGAGGTCATCAAATAAAAGTTTCACTTTAAAATTCTTTATTTTTTGTTTCGATATAATAAATTTTGTTGAAATCACCCTAATCCTTACAATTAATTCTCAACAAAATCGCATCCCACTACGTGACAAATATGAATAGTAGTATTTAATATAAACAAACAGATTATCGTGCATATTTCAATCGAGTATGAAAGAAGAAGTTAAAGAGGGGGAGGGGGCGGGGGAAGGGAGGGAGTGGTTAATCAGTGCTCTCCAACTGGCAAGGTTATATTTTTAGAACCAACTCCATTGAAAGCCCAAACTCAATCCAAGGACACATATAGATATAGATATAGATTCTATCCCCCCCCCCTCTTCCACCTTTCGGTCCCCCCCTCCCCTCTTCCCGTTCTGCATTCCATTCAATTATTGTTCATGCTCATTCTAAAGTGTGACCAAGTTTTTTTTTTTTTTTTTTTACTCGTTTGATGATCGGCCGACAGACATATCATTTGATGATTTGTTGAGGCTATGAACAAAATTTCCTTTTCATTTAAAAAGCAATTTATCGACTATTATAAAAGACAAAGTATGTTTATTTGTGTGTGTGTGTGTGTGTGTTTGTGAATACATAAACGAATCCGGATTAAATTTTACATAGATCAATCTATAAATGCGGGGAAAAGAGGGGAGAAGGGGAGAGGTTACAAAAAAAAAAAACTTCTTACATACTAGTTGCGTAGTCCGCCTTAAGCTAAAAAAAAATATTAAGATTTTGAAGATTTTGCTTTATTAAAAAAATGATAAAAATAAATATTCTGTTGTTTCTGTAGTGCCAGGGACAATTTTCAATATCTATTTATATAATTCGCTAATGTCCGTCTGTCTGTCACGCTCTATTTAGGCAACTTCCCGTTGGAATTTTGAAACGAAATTTTTTATGCTTAAAGAGGATCTTCTAGGGATTACAGGAAAATTATTTTCATCCCGAAATATTTAAAACTTTTTGATTTATTAATTCCGAAAGTTACGATTTCTCATATAGGAAATGTATAGAGAAATATTTATGTATTCTTTGCATTTGTGTATTCTATGAATGTAACAAAATCTCAAGCAGGTACTGGATTGATATAGTAATAATTTTTATTTTTTTCATAATTAAGAAAGTCAAGCCCCCGGGCTTGCCGTAGTTGGTAGCGCGCCCATTTGGATACCAAATGGCTTAAATAAGAATGTCTGGACCCTCCAATAGACTGGGAAAAAAAGTGTGAGTGTTTAAAAAAAAAAAAAAGTCGAGGGTCCGCCGCGGGCGTGCCGGAGCCAGCTGAGGGGGGGGGGGGGGGGTCCAGATGAGGTAATGAATTGGTGACCCCAACCACTGCCCACACCTTCACTAGAGCTCTTAGGGACAGTAGCTCACTCTCGTAGCGTAGTAAAGAAACCTGGTGCTAGTGGCCGGTGACGTCACGGCTTGTAACGTGACATGCTGATGTGGGAAAAAAATTTGAGGCGATGTAATAAAAGTTTCACTTAAAAAAAAAAATAAAATAAATTAAATCTCACAATTATTATTCTATAATACATATATATAAAAATTTAAATTCATATTAAATCTCATAATTATAAGGAAATCCAAAGATTAACATTTTGATCATTACTATACAGGAAGTGGATCGAAGGCGGGCTTTACCACTGGTATTTTAATAATTAAATATAATTAGACACGTTGTTAAGAGAGAGAGCTTCTGGGGTCGCGGGTTCGATACCAGTCCCAAGCAACAAAATTTTTTTCATTTGAATTGGCTACCAATCATTAGAAATGAATAGAGATGGGCGTCTAAATGGCTTTTAGATGCAGAAAAAGACCTTAAAACAAACAAAAAGACGTTAATTTCACAAGGGTATAAGAATCCCCTCTAGGACCGCCTGAAGGCTTAATAGATGATATATATATATATTTTTTTTTTCTTGATCGTATAGAAGAAGATAATTGATATGAAAAAGAGCGTGTGGGTTCCAATAACATGCATGCACATGCAATGTCACGCACTGCGAATTGAAAGTTTATCGCCCGAGATATATCTACACAACAACAACAACAATTTCAACTTGTTTTTTCTCTCTCTCTCTCTCTCTCTCTTTCTCACAAAATACGATACATAAGGCTAAATATTTTGACCTTTATTTATTTTTTTTTGCTTCCAAAAAAAAAAAGGAAAATATGCAAACTAACTTTGCAGGGTAATAAAATAAATAACTACAACGAACGTGGACTACGCCACATTTTTTTTTTTTTTACTTTATTTCTTTATTTACTAAACAAAGTAGTAGTATTAAAAAACAAAGTGTAAATATCTCTATTTTTGATTAATAATTTTTAATAAAAAAAAAAAAATCAATATGCATATCATGATGGCAACGCCATATTTTCAAATTTCTCTTTTATTTTCCCATACTAATTTATATAAAAATAAATTATAAATTTGTATTAAAATTCAATTGAATGATGTCTTTAAAAATGGTGACATGATGGCAACACCATATTTTTGCTTCAGCAAAATTAATAACAAAGTGTAGAATATTTTTAATTTAATTAGAAAATATTTATCGCCTTACCGGCCTATTATCATGGTGATAACCACCATATTTTGATAATTCCCAATACCAATATTAAAAAAATAAAGAAGTATATAATTTGAAAATATTTTAGTATTACTATAGCAACATCACATTTTTAGTATTATATAAAAATAAAGTATATTGGCCGACCACACACTGTGTGAATAAAGCTAGGAAAGAAAAATAAAATGCAAGCAGATTAATTAAAAAATATCAATTTACTGCATTGACAACACCATATTTTCAGGATTATATCTTATTAAAAAGAGTAGCTAAATCAAGGAATTGTAATCAGATTTGATAATAGTCCGATTTTTATAACTAGAAGAGACAACAAATTTGAATTTGCCGCCTCGAATAATCAAATTCATGGCGTCTAGTTGGATCATAGCAAAGTATCCTCATAAGGAATGATACTAAATTTTTTCTCTGAAATTTATTTCTAAATATAATTAATCAAAATAAAGCAATTTGTATTTATTTATATTTTATGCAAATTTTAAATAAAAAAAAATATATTTGATCGTTGAATATTATTATATAAATTTGAAAAAATTTGATTTAAAATTTTTAGGTCAAATATCTCAAAAACTATTTGATGTATCAAAAAATAAAATCCCTTTTACATAACTAGTTTTTTATGCTTTAAAATAATCTGAAATCAAAATTTGCGAAGATCAAAGGTTTCTAGATTGAGAGGTGTCTATATGAGGGTTTCTTAATCGGAATAACTGATTCTATCTATCTATAGCCACACAGTCATATATATTTTAACCGTAGTTTATTTTATGCTTCGCCTTGCTAGATTGGTAGCTTGGAGCGGGCTTACCACTTGCAATATATATAACTTGATTGTGATTTCCAAGCCTGAAGATTATGGTTTATAACCATCTGAACTGAATTTTCAATCGAACAATAAACCTGCAACCAAAAAACTACCTTGTTTTATATTATTAACTATCAACACCTCAGTTCTTCTTAGTTTTAACAGAAATTTGTTCTATTATGAATATTACAGTTGCGAGAGTATTTCCTATTAATAGACTATTTAATGCTTCTTCTAGATCCTCAAAAACTCAAACACGAACCTTAGAATTTGGAAAATTGGTATTTTGAATATTCTCAGATTCTTACATTAATAATTGCTCATTTATTACATGAATATGTGAATGGTGTTATTATATACACGTTAAGAAGAAACAAATGAATGCAAAGCTTAGTACATTCCAGAAAGATTGGTTAAAACAACCTTTGCGGCTGGCGAATTTTAACAATGATTAGTTCTATTAAGAATATTACAATTGCTAGACTATTCCCGAATATTAAAATAATAAAAGCTCCTTCTAAGTCTTCTAAAATAAAAATACGAACTTTAGAATTTGAACGATTTCTATTTAGAATTAAAAGTTGAATTAATTTCCTCCATTCGGTCATGTGATCCAGCCATTGAGCAATTCCATTCTCATAAAATCTTAAAAGAATTTCTCCAAGTTCTATAGGAAATATTAAATTTGTAAAATAACCATTATAAAGTAGTGGAAAAACGCCCAGAATCTCTTTTACAATATGCAATTCGGCAGAATATATTCGTATTGAAGAGAGCGTATTCCGAGCTTCGTCACAAGGCAAAATTAAAGCCGTATTAGAATTATGGGAAATATTATAGATAAAAACATTTCGAGTAAAATCAAAGTATGCGATAGAGAGATTAGCATAATCGAGTTCTGTTGAGTTGAAAAAATCAAATTCTAAATAGAGATCTTGTGGTATATTATCTATGAAATATGAAACATTCATCTCAATATAACTAACATTCCAGAGCTCACCTAATGGTTGCAAAAGTGGATCAGGTTCAAAGATAATCTGCTGCCCAAATAAAAAGCTACAAATCTCATTGAATTTACAAAAAATCTCTAATTTATAGTTTTGTAATTCCTCCAGAGTGTTGATATCTGGATAATTTCCAGGAGAGTTGATCAAAGAGAATAAACTTGATTGTAGTCCTGAGATTAGAATAATGGAAACAAACATCAAAGTCACGGTTACGATTCTTTCTGAAATGTGCGTTACCTTACCCAGCCAATGAACAGATTCAGACCAAAATAAACTATAGATTTGTCCAAAATTTGCGACGAATCTTGATAAAGTTTTAGGTTGAAATCTTACAAAAGTTTCAATCAAGAACCAGACAATCACAGAGAACACCAACGTTATCCAACACCACATCCAAACTTTCCAGTGGAAACTTCTAAAAATCGCATCCCAAGGTTCAAGAGTTGGACTTTTATGAACGATCGCACACAAAGACATCATATGATACGCATTTGGATAATCTCTCGAATACCCAGGCTCTCTTGATACATACACATCTATTTTCGACGATTTAAACTCCCCCTCGGTAGCGTTCCATTTTTGAAGAATATAGTCTCTGATTGCTAAATCTTTTCCTTCTAATTTCATTTCATCTTTTAGAGTTTTCTTGTTAATATAGGAAAGAGTGTTACCTTCTAAATTGGGTCGATGAAAATACAGAGACTCATAAGTTCCTGTTAGTTCAGTATGATTCTCGTCCCAAGGTTTCCTAATAAATATTTTATATTTATCAACACAGTTTTTTGGCATGTAGAAGATATACAGCGTTCTGAAGAAATTAGTGTATTTATCTGTCAAGTAAGTAAGGTTTAACCTACAATTTTCGAAAACTTCCTTCTCATCAAAGAACATAATAATCCTATCCACCGAATGGAAATTTATTCCCAACACTATCTCCGGATTGATTATTAATATATTCTTGCCTGGAGCTCCTCGATTCAATTTATTATTAAAACCATCCACAATTCTTATCA
This sequence comes from Euborellia annulipes, assembly GCA_023213315.1. NCBI lineage: Eukaryota > Metazoa > Arthropoda > Insecta > Dermaptera > Anisolabididae > Euborellia > Euborellia annulipes. The sequence continues at coordinate 9,920 of JAKCPI010002596.1, forward strand.
GGATTCCATTCATTTTTGAATTTACTTTCTTTGATAATTCATTTATTTTTTTATATTCTTTATTGAAATAGACTTCAGTTTCCTGATTAGGATTAAAATGTTTGTCAATCCAACTCATCAAATAATCAAAATCCAAAGAAGTCTTCAATCCAATTTCTTCAATCTCAGCATACGAACGTAAAATTAACCAACAAACATTTAAACAAGTGAATAAATTCATTTTTAACCCTTTTGCCTTTGTATCATAAAGTCAACTGAAAAATAACTTAATTCTATTGCATGTTTGACCCTTATTAGTTATTAATGATTTCCCTTTCTCCAAAAAATTAACTATACCCATCACTATAATTATTTATCAAGTTATAACCATTAATTAAATTAATTATACTTTAGACATTGTGCAACTAGTTCTCTATCCTCGCTGATCGATAAAATGATTTATCTTCTTCTTCTTCTCTCCTCGCCTTGTCCCGCGATGCGGGGTCGGCAGCCCACACTCTTTCCCTTCAACCCATTTTACGACCGGAAGAAATAGAAGAGACCGGCCCGTCGCACGGTCTGAAGCCTGTTGAAAAGAGGAAGGAAGAAAAAGGAAATTAAAGAACTGAAGAACTGCCTGTCCCAGCTCGGGCAGCTCGTGGTCGCCATCCACGTACCCACGAGAAAATTTTTTAATAAAAATGAAATTACTCTAAAATTACGAATATCCTTCGTAAAGTAAAGGAAAACATCCAAGATCTTTTCTACAAATACTTTTATATTTAACAATTGATAAACTGAACTACATAATAAATATCTTTGCACCCGTTTTTTTTTTTTTTTTTATTTTTAAAAAATATTATAAAGTTCCAAATTCGTTAAATTTTAATTAAATCTTTGCATTTTAATAACTTTTAATAATAAATAACAAGAAACAAAAAATATTTAACATGCCTATGCCCCGAAAAGGTTGGAGATTCTGGGTTTGATTCCCAAACAAACTAGTAAAGTTTAAATTGCAGAGTTGAACTTTATCAAAAACACAATTTTGGCAGCCTATTTATTAAAGACTCCATTGTACCAATATCATTTATTATAGTAATTAAATTCAATTTGATAGAGAATAAACGAATAATACAAAAATCTTACAAATAATTTAAAGAGCAAAGGAGCGTAGCTTCATCGCGCCATCCAGAAAATTGTACACGTACTTGATATCTCTCGCCGAGCGAGCCTTCCTTAATTCCGCCGGCAAGTGAGGTTCCAGAGAGGCACTGTCTTCTTGGTTGTTCATAGGCTGGACATTTCAGGAACATTTGAGACGTTTCGTTCTCTTGTAGGTTGCATAGCAGGCAAAGCTGCTTCTGGTCCACTGAGTATGTGATTTTGTTTAAGGTTAATTTGTTCGCATATTTCCCAGCCATTCTCAGTTGGGCCTACAATCTCAAGAAGAAAAATCTGGCTTCCCTTTCTAGGGTATTTTGGGGGGCCAATATCACCCTGTGGAAGGAGGCATACACTTTTATAGTAAGAGCTGAACACAGACCTATTGACAAATTCCCACCAGCTTCCGACCAAACTCCTCCAATGGTCTACATCTTAGATGCCCTCTAGATCCTCCAAATTCACTCGACCAAAATTCGCTAGTTCAAATAGCTTTTCCAGCCGCAGAACCCCTTTCTGAGGTGCTGGCCTTTGTAGCAATTAGCCTTTGCATACACAACTTAGGGTATCTGTTGTCAGACATTCGGGACAGTTTGTAAAGCCAGTTGAGTGTGACTCTGAGAAGAGGAAACGCTGTATGCATCACTCCAGTCTCCAGTCTCACAACCCCCGAGGAAGACGGAAGAGGCTCTTGAAAAAATTCAACTGTATTCTCTCAAGGAGAGCACAATATTGAAGTGACCACACAGGGGCAGCGTCTAAGAGGGTTGTTCTGATCATCGATTGATACAGTCTCATCTGAGTTCTTGCATTTCGACCTTGATATTATCTAAAGGCCATTGTACCAATATATTAGTGTTTATATTTTAAGATATCACTTTTCAATTTGTCGTCTTAGTTTGCTTTTCCTGTCATAAACCCTGGTCATACTTTGAATTGGTTTTTCCAGTCTTTTGTGGCATAATAAATGAAATAATACAATGCAGAGTGGGTTTTCCTGCACTGTAAAAAAATTTTTTGATGATTTTACTATTTTTTTGTCGTAAGCAAATTTCCAAGACAAAAACATACTACTATGCAGTTTAACTATACCTACCTCTTATTTATTAGATCTATTAATTAATATATAACATAAGTGTGTTAATTTCATTTTTTTTTGTGCTATTGTCATGGTGTTAACACCATATTTACGGCACTAGTTTTATTTTTTCTAAAACCAGTTTTAAAAAAATAAGTATAGCCTATATAAGTTATATATAATGTTTTTTTTAATTTGAAAATATTTTAATACTACTATAGCAACATCACATTTTTAAAATTATATTTTATTTATAATATTAAAAAAAGAAGTATATTAGCATACCCAGCACTACATAAGGAAACAAGAAAGAGGAAAAAACTTTAATCAGATTAATTAAAAAATATCAAGTTACTTCATTTTGACAACACCATATTTTCAGGATTATATCTTATTAAAAAGAGTAGCTAAATCAAGAAATTGTAATCAGATTTGATATTAGTCCGATTTTTATAACTAGAAGAGACAACAAATTTGAATTTGCCGCCTCGAATAATCAAATTCATGGCGTCTAGTTGGATCATAGCAAAGTATCCTCATAAGGAATGATACTAAATTTTTTCTCTGAAATTTATTTCTAAATATAATTAATCAAAATAAAGCAATTTGTATTTATTTACATTTTATGCAAATTTTAATTTAAAAAAATATATATATTTGATCATTTAATATTATTAAAAATAAATATATAAATTTGATTTAAAATTTTTAAGTCAAATATCTCAAAAACTATTTGATGTATCAAAAAATAAAAATCCCTTTTACATAACTAGTTTTTTATGCTTTAAAATAATCTGATATCAAAATTTGCGAAGAGCAAAGTTTCTAGATTGAGAGGATTCTAAATGAGGAATTGGAATAACTGATTCTATCTATCTATAGCCACACAGTCATATATGGACCCTGTTATGCAATAGTGTGCCAAAGACCAAAAAATTCAAAATTGAGTTAAGCACGGAATATTGTTTCAAATGCTTTAATTAATAGTATTGTTTATGAAATATGTCCTAAATTAATTTATATTTAATGTTACTTGCACAATTGACAAAAATTATATATAATCCAATGTAAACAAAAAACTTTATTGTTGATTTTCTCAAAACTCGATGTTTGGTCTTTGACACACCATTGCATAACAGGGTCCATATATTCTACCCATAGTTTATTTTATGCTTGGTCTTGATAGATTGGTAGCTTGGAGCGGGCTTACCACTTGCAATATATATAACTTGATTGTGATTTACAAGCCTGAAGATTATGGTTTATAACCATCTGAACTGAATTTGCAATCGAAAAATAAACCTGCAACCAAAAAACTACCTTGTTTTATTTTATTAACTATCAACACCTCACTTCTTATTAGTTTTAACAGAAATTTGTTCTATTATGAATATTACAGTTGCGAGAGTATTTCCTATTACTAGACTAATTAATGCTTCTTCTAGATCCTCAAAAACTCAAACACGAACCTTAGAATTTGGAAAATTGGTATTTTGAATATTCTCAGATTCTTACGTTAATAATTGCTCATTTATTACATCTTATTATAAGTGACAAGTTAGTTCTAAAATAATAATGGGAATAAATAAACGAAGTTTCTAATTAAAGAAAGATTTTAATATTTTTTTTTTCACAATATACATAAAATAAGAATAAAAACACATGAAGTATGAAAGAAAGAAGATAAAATAAGAATATAAACTATTTATGTATGTTACTGTATAACATTTGAGAGAAAAAGAAATTCTTAGTATCCCATCCTATCCTCTGAGCTGTGCCAGTGGATCAAGAGCTTTCTAACGGAGCGAAAGATCTCGGTTGTAGTCGACGGTGTGTCTTCTATTCCGCATTCAATCAACGCAGGTGTTCCCCAGGGTTCTGTCCTCTCTCCCACCCTATTCCTTATGTACATTAACGATCTCATGGGAGTAACCTCCAACCCAATTCATTGCTTTGCTGATGACAGTACCCTGCACTCAGTCAGGACTGGTGAAACCTCATCCACTGGTCGTCTGGGGGCTGTGTCGTCGATAAATGATGATCTTGGTCTCTTGGAGGAATGGGGAAACCTCAATCAAGTAAAATTCAATTCCCAAAAAACCCAATGTTGTTTAATTTCTAGACAAAAATATAGGATTTGCCCTCCCCTTATTTACAGCAATAATAGTCTCGAGTTCAAAGATTCATTTTCTGTTCTGGGAGTGACAGTTACATCTGATCTCTCCTGGAGCAACCACATCTCTTCTGTGGTTAAATCTACCGCAAGGAAATTGGGTTTCCTATTCAAAACCAAGCGTTACTTTTCCTCCCAACAACTCCTAATCCTCTATAAAGCCCAAATTCGGCCGTGTCTTGAATATTGTTCCCACCTTTGGCGAGGGGCGTCGAAAGACGCCTCTCCTCCTTAGAAGCCATACAGAGGCGTGCAATTAGACTGATAGGTGATTCTACCCTTACTGCATCCCTACAGTCACCAGATCATAGAAGAAGAGTATCTTCACTATCTTTCTTCTACAGGTATTACCATGGTCAATGCTCTGCCGAATTAAAATCAATTATCCCACCCAATGCAACATATTCACGGAACACAAGAGAGGCATCTTCCCAGCATCCCTATGCTGTTCAGATCACGACTAACAGAACAAAACAATTTCATTCTTCCTTTGTCCCCATGACCTCCCGTGATTGGAACAAGCTCCCTGCGTCTATCTTCCCCAAAACCTACAATCTTCAGACTTTCAAGTCTAACCTCAACAGGCATCTTCTCAGTTCCCGCAGTTGAGTTTCCCCTTTATGCTTCTCCTTTTGTTTTATTTTCTTCCTGGCTGCATGTGACTATTGGTCATTATAGGTCTTCGGACCTTATGCACCCATTCCAAAAAAAAAAAAAAAAAAAAAAATAATTTCTATTTCAGCTTGTTTAGAAGTAAAAATCATTTCAATTTTTCGCGGTCGGGTATTGCGTTGCACTTCGACTTCATGAATCTGAATTGTATCTGCTTCGACGCCAGATAATACCCTCTCAATATTTTTCTTCATTTGACGATGTTGTGAAGTGGTTGTATTTTAACAATAAGTGAAGGAAGTGTCTGCCAGGAAATACGCCCCTACGAAATTAAACTCAAGAGTATTGGAGACAGTTTCGGATTTAATTAGATAACGCCATCGTCTGTCCATTTTCGAAAGTATGAACTTAAATGCCAAGGCATTGAGTCAAATGTAGATTTATCAATTTGTGGAGATTAATATACATAACAGTGCTTGTAACAGATATCCCAAGCAATACTAAGATCTTTTTGTACGACGCACTCAGTTCAAGTGCAAAATTGTTGTTTCCTTTATTTGTCGATGAGTGCCTCCCGTTGAGGAAAATACTCGTAGGTGGAATTTCTCCTTCTGATTTACAGAATCTTCATATGTCGTGTTATGTATATATGTTTTTTGAGGTAACCCCGAGTTTAGAGTTTCCTGTCAGAAGCCCTGGTAATATTCTCAGATTCTTAGATTATTAATTGCTCATTTATTTCATGAATATGTGAATAATGTTATTATATACACTTTAAGAAGAAACAAATTATTGGAAAGCTTAGTATATTGTAGAAAGATAGGTTAAAAAAACCTTTGCGGTTGGCGAATTTTACCAACAATTAGTTCTATTAGGAATATTACAATTGCTAGAGCATTCCCGAATATTAAAATAATAAAAGCTCCTTCTAAGTCTTCTAAAATAAAAATACGAACTTTAGAATTTGAACGATTTCTATTTTGAATTAAAAGTTGAATTAATTTCCTCCATTCGGTCATGTGATCCAGCCATTGAGCAATTCCATTCTCATAAAATCTTAAAAGAATTTCCCCAAGTTCTATAGGAAATATTAAATTTGTAAAATAACCATTATAAAGTAGTGGAAAAACGCCCAAAATCTCTTTTACAATATGCAATTCGGCAGAATATATTCGTATTGAAGAGAGAGTATTCCGAGCTTCGTCACAAGGCAAAATTAAAGCTGTATTAGAATTATGGGAAATATTATAGATAAAAACATTTCGAGTAAAATCAAAGTATGTGATAGAGTGATTAGCATACTCGAGTTCTGTTAAGTTGTAAGAATTATATTCTAAATAGATATCTTGTGGTATATTATTTAGGAAATATGACACATTCACCTCAATATAACTAACGTTCCAGAGCCCACCTAATTGTTGCAAAAGTGGATCAGGCTCAAAGTTATCCTGCCCAAAGAGAGATCTGCAAATTTCATTGAATTTACAGAAAATCACTAATTTAGAGTTTTTTAATTTCTCCAGACTGTTGATATCTGGATAAGTACCAGGAGAGTTGATCAAAGAGAACAAACTTGATTGTAGTCCGGAGATTATAATAATAGAAACAAACATCAAAGTCACAGTTAGAATTCTTTCTGAAATGTGAGTTATCTTATTCAACCAATGAACAGGTTCAGACCAAAATAAACTATAGATTTGTCCAAAATTCGCGATGAACCTTGATAAAGTTTTAGGTTGAAATCTTGCAAAAGTTTTAATCAAGAACCAAGCAATCACAGTAAACACCAAAGTTATCCAACACCACATCCAAACTTTCCAATGAAAACTTCTTATGATTACATCCCAATGTTCAAGAGTTGGACTTTTATGAACGACCGCACACAAAGACATCATATGATACGCATTTGGAAAATCTGTCGAAAGCCCGGGCTCTCTTGATACATACATATCTGTTTTCGACAATTTGAACTCCCCCACGGTAGCGTTCCATTTTTGAAGAATATAGTCTCTGATTGCTAAATCTTTCCCTTCTAATTTCATTTCATCTTTTAGAGTTTTCTTGTTAATATAGGAAAGAGTGCTACCCTCTAAATTGGGTCGATGAAAATACAGAGATTCATAAGTTCCTGTTAGTTCAGTATGATTCTTTTCCCAAGGTTTCCTAATAAATATTTTATATTTATCATCACAATTATCTGGCATGTAAAAGATATACAAAGTTCTGAAGAGATTGGTGTATTCATCTGCCAAGTAAGTAAAGTTAAAGATACAATTTTTGAGAGCTTCCTTATCATCAACAAACATGATAATCCTATCCAACGAATGGAAATTTTTTCCCAACACTATCTCCGGATTGATTATTAAATTATTCTTGCCTGGAGCTCCTCGATTCAATTTATTATTAAAACCATCCACAATTTTTATCAGGATTCCATTCATTTCCGAATCTACTTTCTTTGATAATTCATTTATATTTTCATATTCCTTATTGAAATAGACATCAGTTTCCTGATTAGGATCAAAATGTTTGTCAATCCAACTCATCAAATAATCGAAAGCCAAAAAAGTCCTCAATCCAATTTCTTCAATCTCAGCATACGAAGATAAAATTAACCAAAAAATGTTTAAACAAGTGAATAAATTCATTTTTAACCTTTTCGCCTTTGCATCATAAATTCAACTGAAAAAATAAATTAATACTATTGCATGTTTGACCCATATTAGTTATTAATGATTTTTCTTTCTCCAAATAATTAACTCTACCCATCACTATAATTATTTAATAAATTATAACCATTAATTAAATTAATTATACTTTAGACATTGTGCAACTAGTTCTCTACCCCCTGATCGATAAAATGAATTATATTAGTCCCTAATTTTTCTTTTGGGGAATGATGAAACGTGCCAAGATAGAAGACATTAGAAACGAATTGGTTCTGTTCTCTTCACTGGTCCAGTCCGTTTTGTTCTATGGAGTGGAACTCTGGGGATGGGAGGACAAAATAAATGTGGAAAGACTTCAGCCGATATATATAAAATGATATTAGACTTGGACAAAACCACTCCAGACTACATTTGGGGAATGGAGACGGGTATATCGAAGATGCAAAGAGGCGTGAAAAAGAATAATGAAATTTATTCTAAGGATGAACAAAATGGGAGAAGAAAGATGGACAAAAATATGCTATAGTAAGAATTTGAGAGATATGGAGAACGGACTGGACGGGCAACGGAGAAAGGAGATGAAAATAAAACTGAAGAAAATTGGTAGACCCGGAATCTGTCTTGAATCGAAGAAAGAAATGGAGATGGAGAATATTCTAGAGAAAAGACTGGAACAAGTAATCCAGATGAATTGGAGCCAAATAGACAAATCCCAGTACAATACATTCAACGGGCAGATAAAGAAGACGATCGGACAAGAAGAGAGAAGCATGCGATGAGAATAGAAGACTCTGGGCTCGAGCAAGTTGCGGAAATCTGGCGCTTCTCGGAAAGGGGAAAAGAGGTTTGATGTGTAGAGTATGCGGAATCGAAGACGACGAGACGGTCGAGTATCTTATGTGCCGCGAGGCGATCGAGGGAACCACAGGAAAGAACTTGGGAGACCCCTGGAGCAGATTGGAAGGACCAAGGATGGATGAAGGTCTCCTGGAAACATTGAAGTGACTGGAGGGGAGGAGGAGAGATAATGAGAAAAGAGAAGAATGTGATATTTAACTTTTGGGGCCTTCTTACACCGCTATGAATCAATCAATGTTGTAATATATAAATGTATGTAACAACCCACAAAGCCTAGCAATAGTTAAGGGAGACAAATAAATAAATAAATAGTTGATAGGTAAATAAAGAAGAGCAGCTAAAATTATTTCATTTATTGACCCACTAGGCTTTTTGGGCCTAGTGGGTCAATAAATGAAATAATTTTAGCTGCTCTTCTTTTATTTACCTATCAACGATTATCCAGCTATAAAATCCACATTTGTAAAATAAATAGTTCCTAATTGATTTTAATAAAAATGAAATTACTCTAAATTAACGAATATCCTTTGTTAAGTAAAGGAAAACATCCAAGATCTCTTCTACAATACTTTTATATTTAACAATTGTTAAAGTGAATTACATAAATATTTGCATCTGCTTTTCTTCTTATTTTTAAAAATATTATAAAGTTCCAAATACAAGAAACAAATAAATATTTAACTTGCCTATGCCCCGAAAAGGCTGGAGAACCTGGGTTCGATGCCCAGTGGTCATAGGATGTTTGACCTCGCCAACAAATGACAGACACAGCTTTGTTAGATAAATATTTAACAGGTAACAAACAATAATAAGCACTAGTAAAGTTTCAATGTCAGAGATGAATGTTTCGCATACACAAGTTGGAAGCAAACTGAATTTTTTTTATTTTTTCCAAAATAAGTATTGGGCAGCCTATTTATTAAAGACTCCATTGTACCAATATATTAGGGTCTATATTTTAAGAAATCACTTTAGAGTTTGTTATGGTACAGTGGTACGTGTATTATTAATCAATTGCTCTAAATTATTTTGAAAACATGGTTGAAACATTAGACGAAAATAGTTAATTTCTACTAATGGATCAACATTCTAAGGATCATGCGTAACATAAGATTTCTGTCGTTCCTTTTTACCAATAATTACTTCTATTATAAATACTACAGTGGCGAGAGCATTACCGAATATTAAAATAATAAAAGCAGCTTCTAAATCTTCTAAAATAAAAATCCGAAAATTTACATTTGAACGATTATTATTTTGAATTAAAAGTTTAATTAATTTCTTCCACTCGTTTATATGATCCAGCCACTGTGCAATTCCATTCTCATAAAATTGTAAAAGAATTAATTTAAGTTCATTTGGAAATATCAAGTCATTTTTATAACCTTTATAAAGTAGTGGAAAAACGCCCAAATTCTCTTCCACAATATGCAATTCCTCAGAATAAATTGAAATTGTATTCCGAGCTTCATCACATGGTAAAATCAAAGACATCTTAGAATTAAGTGAAACATCATCTAGAGAAACATTTGGATAGAAGTCAAAATATATGATGGTTTCATTATAATTGTGATTTGTAAGGTTAATAAATGGTAAAATTTCGAAATAAATCTCCTTTGGCATTTCATTTAAGAAATAAAACAAATTCATCTCAATATAATTCACGTTCCAGAGCTTACCTAACTGCTGCAAAAATGTATCAGGAGCAGACAGATTCCGTTTAAAAAAATAATTACAAAATTCATTGAATTTACAAAAAATCTGTATTTTAGAGTTTTTTAATTCCTCCAGAGTGTTGATATCTGGATAAGTTCCAGGAGAGTTTATCAAAGAGAACAAACTTGATTGTAGTCCAGAGATGACAATAATAGAAACAAACATCAAAGACAATGTTAGAATCCTTTCTGAAATGTGCGTTATCTTATCCAGCCAATAAACAGGTTCCGTCCAAAATAGACTATAGATTTGTCCAAAATTTGTGATTAATCTTGATAAACTTTTAGATTGTGATCTTGCAAAAGTTTCAATCAAGAACCAGGCAATCACAGAGAACACCAACGTTATCCAACACCACATCCAGACTTTCCAGTGAAAACTTCTAAAAATCACATCCCAAGGTTCAAGTTTTGGACTTTTATGGACTACTACACATAAAGACATCATATGATACGCATTTGAGAAATCTTCTGTAAACCCTGGTTCTCTTGATACATATATATCTGTTTCCGCAAATTTATACTCTCCCTCAATAGCGTTCCATTTTTCAAGAATATAATCTCTGATTGCTAAATCTTTCCCTTCTAATAATTTGTCTTCATCTAACGTTCTTATTGACATATAAGATAGTGTACTACCTTCTAAATTGGGTCGATGAAAATACAGAGATTCATAAGTATCTGTTAATTCCGTATGATTTTTTCCCCAAGGTTTTCGAATAAATACTTTATACTTATCATCACACTTTTCTGGCATGTAGATGATATATAAAGTTCTGAAGAAATAAGTGTAATCTTTAAACCAATTCTCTGTCATGAAGAAATCGGTAAATTCACATTTATCATCATAATTATGAAAGAACATGATAGTCCTATCCAATGAATTAATTCTTAAATTGAATATCAAAGGATTGATCAATAAAATATTCTTCCCTGGTGGTCCTTGTGTATCTTCTTTATCAAAATTTTGTATGTATTTTATATTAATTCCTTTCATCTTCATATTCACTTGTTTTAATAATTCATCTAAATTTTTATATTTCTCTTCAAAATAGACTAACGTTTCTTGATTAGGATCGAAATGTTTCTCAATCCAATTAATCAGAAATTCCAAATCTGAAATTTCTCCAATCTCTGCATATGATGATAAAATTAATAAACAAACATTCAGACAGGTGGATAGATTCATTTTCACTCCTTTTCTATTTGTATCATAAATTCAACTGAATAAATATAATAAACATGTTGCATGTTTGAGTGTTATTATTTACCAATTAATGACTATGTTTTTTTTTGTTTTCCCTAAAGATTATCATTGATCCATCTTCAGTTGCATTATTAAATAAGCACTTCTCATTAATCAATTTAATTATAGGCTTGGCCCATCACATACTTTACTCGTTTCCCGTCCTGATCGATACATTTATATTGGCTTATTTAATTTAAGTAAATACAATGGAAAAGACTCATTTTATTGTACGCAATAATTAAATTTCTATGGTTGCTAAGATTACATTTTTCTGCTTATTGATGTATCATCTTTTAGGACTCTACTCTAATACTTTTAATATACCTCTAATCATACTGTACCTTCTGAATGAACCTCTGCTTCTGGGCCCAGAAAAATCCGGCTTCACGCAAAGTTCTTTATAATCGTTTTCTTTCTATGTACTGCTACCTTAAAGATTTAATGTTCCAACCGTTTCAAACTGTGCCTAGGCTAGGAGACGATACATCTACCCGAATCAATTTATCATTAAAATCGCCCAACTTTTTTTATTAAGATTCCATTCATTTTTGAATTTATCTTCTTTGATAATTCATTTGCATTTTCATATTCCTCATTGAAATAGACATAAATTTCTTGATTAGGATCGAAATGTTTGTCAATCCAACTTATCAAATAATCAAAATCTATAGAAGTCATCAATTCAATTTCTTCAATTTCAGCATACGAACATAAAATAAACCAACAAACATTCAAGCAAGGGAATAAATTCATTTTTAACCCTTTTCTCTTTGTATTAAAAAGTCTACTGAAAAAATAATAACTTTTTACGCCTACTATTGCATGTTTAAATCTTATGACTTAGTAATGATTTTTCTATTTCCAAATATTTATCACCCAACCCTCACTATAATTATTTAATAAATTATTACGTATTACCATTAAATAATTTTTCTATAGACATTGTGCAACGAGTTCTTTGCCCTCACTGATCGATCAAATATATATATATATATATTAGTTAGTATATGATTCAAATAAAAGTGAAAGTAGTCATCGATGGGGTTACATTTTTGAAGAATATAGTCCCTGATTGCTACATCTTTTCCTTCTAATTTTATCTCATTCTTTAGAGTTTTCTCGTTAATATAAGAAAGATTATCATTGATCCATCTTCAGTTGCATTATTAAATAAGCACCCTTCATTAATCAATTTAATTATAGGCATGGCCCATCATATAGTTTACTGCTTTCCCGTCCTGATCGATAGAATAGGTTTTTTCATTTGTTGCACGCAATAATTAAATTTCATGGGTGCTAAGGTTATATTTTGCTGTTTCTTGATGTATCATCTTTTAGGATTTCTAAACTCTAATTCTTTTAATATGCCTCTAATTATACTATACCTTCTGAATAACCCTCTGCATTTGGGTACAGAAAAATCCGGCTTTACGCAAAGATCTTTATTTGGGTTTTTATGTACTGCTACGTTGTAGATTTATTGTCCTACGCGTTTCTCAGTGTGCCTACACTAGGAGACGAAACATCTACCCAGACATCTTGGAATATTACCGTAATTACCGTAATAATAATTTGGACCAATATTTCAGCAACACTGATGCAATATTGCAGCTCAAACAGGAAGATTGCAGCAATATTTCTGCAATGTTGTATAAAGACTTCCTAGCTTGGAATATTGCCACTGCAATATTACAACTATGTTCCCAATATTTAACAAGATTTGCAATATTGATGCAATTTTCTTGCATTATTTGCAATTTATGCAAGATTCGCGATATTTCTGCAATATTCCAAGCTATCTGGGTACGAATTAATCCCTAACTCTCAATTCCTTGATATATGTAATTGGAGAACATTTTACTCCTAATACACCAGTAGAGAAGCTCAAGCTGGTTGAATTGTTGCGGAAAACAAGATTTGAACTCGATTTTATCTTTAATTACTAAGGACGAGGAATCTAGAGTAGATTTAAGTAAAGTAAAGACAGAAGGAAACAATGGATTAAAAAATCATCATGGTATATTGAGTTAGTTCCAAAATAATACTTGGGAGAAATAAAGTTAGATTATAATTAAAGAAAGATTTTAATATTTTTTTCACAGTACACAAAAATTAAACATAAAGAATGAAGTCAAAGAAGTAAAAATAAGAAAAAAAAACTATTGAAGTTTGTGTAATTCTTGTGAGGGATACGGACTGTGGTTTGTAAAACGAATTTTCTTATTGTCCCATAATCTTCCTTTCAACATTGTCTAGATACTGCAATTGCAATTTTTTGCTACGAGTTGGAGAGTCTTTTGAGCCTTTTTCTCTTAGATTGTGTGCCCCTTTTAGAGTATTTTGTCCAGACCAAAATCTTCCTAAGTCAGGAATCTGATTTGGATCTGTTTCGCCGTTAGATAATCATCTCTCAATATCTTCCGTCATTTGTCCATGAATATCTCTCCATGAGGAGAATAGCTGGTAGGCTATTCTGCTGATTTACAGAATCTTCATAAGCCGTTTATTTTACTTGGGTCACCAAAGTCTCCTGTCTGAATACCTGGTAATATTCTCAGACTTTTATTGGTCATTTATTACATGAATATGTGAATAGTATTATTATACACACGTATTAATTGAGAGGAAAAAAAATGTTAGGAAGCTTACTTAGTACATTCCAGAGAGATAAGTTAATAAAACCGTGGCGGTTGATTAATTTTACCAATAATTAATTCTAATATGAATATTACAATTGCTAGGCTATTCCCGAATATTAAAATAATAAAAGCTCCTTCTAAGTCTTCTAAAATGAAAACATTCGAACTTTAGAATTTGAACGATTTCTATTTTGAATTAAAATTTTAATTAATTTCCTCCACTCGGTCATATGATCCAGCCATTGAGCAATTCCATTCTCATAAAATCTTAAAAGAATTTCCTTAAGTTCTATAGGGAATATTAATTTTGTAATATAACCTTTATAAAGTAGTGGAAAAACTCCCAAAATCTCTTCTATAATATGCAATTCCGAAGAATATATTGCAATTGAAGAGAGTGAATTCCGAGCTTCAGCACATGGCATGATTAAAGAAATATTTGGATTAAGATAAACATCATTTAGTGAAACATTTGGATGAGTTTCAAAATATGGTGTAGTTCCATTATTATTCTTGAGCTCTGTTAAATTTAAAGAATCGAATTCTTCCCCTGGAATATTATACAAGAAAAGTCCTATATCCATCTCCTTATAAGTTACGTTCCAGAGCTCCCCTAACTGTTGTAAAAATGGATCAGCTTCAAACATATTCAGTCCAAATAAATAATTACAAATTTCATTAAATTTACAAAAAATCTCTATTTTAGCATTTTTTAATTCTGTCAAAGTATTAATATCTGGATAAGATCCGGGAGAGTTGATCAAAGAGAACAAACTTGATTGTAGTCCGGAGATGACAATAATAGAAACAAACATCAAACTCACTGTTAGAATCCTTTCTGAAATGTGCGTTACCTTATCCAACCAATGAACTGGTTCAGTCCAAAATAGACTATAGATTTGTCCAAAATTTGTGATTAATCTTGATAAACTTTTAGGTTTAGATTTTGCAAAATGTTCAATCAAGAACCAGGCAATCACACAGAATACCAACGTTATCCAACACCACATCCAAACTTTCCAGTGAAAACTTCTAAAAATCACATCCCAAGGTTCAAGAGTTGGGCTTTTATGGACCACCACACACAACGACATCATATGATAAGCATTCGAGAATTCTTTTGTAAACCCTGGTTCTGTTGATATACAGATATCAAAATCTGACATTCTGAATTCTCCCTCGATGGCGTTCCATTTTTGAAGAATGTAGTCTCTAATTGCTACATCTTTTTCTTCTAATTTCATTTGATCTTTTAGAGTTTTCTTGGTAGTATAGAAAAGAGTGCTACCTTCTAAATTAGGTCGATTGAAATACAGAGATTCATAAGGTCCAGTTAGTTCAGTATGATTATCTTCCCAAGGTTTTCTAATAAATATTTTATATTTATATTCGTTAATGTTGTCTGGCATGTAGCAGATGTACAAAGTTCTGAAGAAATTAGTGTATTCAGCCACCAAGACGATATAGTCAAAATGAAAATATTTGCAAACTTCTTTATCATCAAATAATATGATAATCCTATCCAAAGGATCGAAATACGTTTCCAATACAACATCCGGATTAATTATTAATATATTCTTGCCAGCAGCATCTCGAATCAATTCATCATTAACATCGCCCAACTTATTTATCAAGATTCCATTCATTTTTGAATTTATTTTCTTTGATAATTCATTTGCATTTTCATATTCCTTATTAAAATAGACATAAATTTCTTGATTAGGATCAAAATGTTTGTCAATCCAACTCATCAAGAAATCCAACGAAGTCTTCAGTTGAATATTTTCATTCTCAGCATACGAACACAAAATAAACCAACAAACATTTAGCCACCCGAATAAATTCATTTTTAATCCTTTCCTGTTTGTATCATAAAGTCAACTGAAAAAATAAATTTTTACGCCTACTATTGCATGTTTAGACCTTATGAATTAGTAATGATCTTTTTTTTTTTCAAATATTTATCACCCAACCCTCACTATAATTATCAAATAAATTATTACGTATTACCATTAAAGAATTTTTCTACAGACATTGTGCAACGAGTTCTTTGCCCTCACGGATCGAACAAATAAATATATTAGTTGCTAATTGATTCAAATAAAAGAGAAAGTAGTCATCGATGGCGTTCCATTGTTGAACAAAATAGTCCCTGATTGCTACATCTTTTCCTTCTAATTCCATTTCATCTTTCAGGCTTTTCTTGGTAATATATGAAAGAGTTCTATCTTCTAAATTGGGTTGATTAAAATACAGAGATTTATAAGTTCCTGTTAGTTCAGTATAATTCTCATCCCAATTATTAAAGTTTTTTTATCAGGATTCGATTCATTTTTGAATTTACTTTCTTTGATAATTCATTTACATTTTCCTATTCCATATATAAATAGGTATGAGTTTCTTGATTAGGATCGTAATGTTTCTCAATCCAATTAATCAGAAATTCCAAATCTGTTTATTTATTATTTACAAATTATTGACTGTTTTTTTGTTTTCCCAAAAGATTATCATTGATCCATCTTCAGTTGCATTATTAAATATGCACTTCTCATTAATCAATTTAATTATAGGCTTGGGCCATCACACAATTTACTGGTTTCCCGTAATAATTAAATTTCTATGGTTACTTAGCTATATTTTGCAGCGTCTTGATGTAGCGGTGAGGGGGGGACATTGGGACACGAAGCACATTGGGACATTCGAATTTTAGCTCTACTAAATGTGCCCATTTTATTATAGAAAGTGTTTTCTTAATAAAATGGGTACTTAATGCACCCTAACAGTCAAAGAGTACAACTCAAACTTTATATTTAGTAGAGCTAAAATTCGAATGTCCCAATGTGCCTCGTGTCCCAATTCCCCCCTCTCCCCTATTATCTTTTAGGACTAATCTTCTCTGATACTTTTAATATGCCACGAATTATACTCTACCAAACTCCGCTTCTGAATAAACCTCTGTCTCTGGGTATAGAAAAATCTGGTTTCACGCCAAGATCTTTATTTGGGTTTCTATGTACTGCTTGCTACCTTAAAGATTTATATTTTGCAATATTGACAATTTAGGCAAGATTCGCGATATTTCTACAATATTATTGCAATATTCCAAGCTGTCTGGGTATGAATTGTACATCTTCGTCTCTCAGTTTCTTAAAGTCTGTAATTGGAGAAGATTATACCCTTAATACTCCAGTAAACACGCTCACATTGGTCGAATTATTACGGTATTCCAGATTTGAACTCGATTTTATCTTCAATTACTAAGGACCAGGAATCTAGAATAGATTTAAGTAAAATAAAGACAGAAATAATACAATAGTTGGGAAAAATAAATTAAGATTATAATTTTAAAAAAAATTTAATATTTTTTTTACATTACATAAAAATTAAACATAAAGAATGAATTAATAAACTTGAACATTCTCCAGGACTGTCGATAGTAGTGGAATGGATAGGTCAGATCAGTTCAAAAAAAAAATATATATCAATAAATAAAATTTTTTTATATATTTATTATTTAATCAATTTCCAGAACTCAGACCTTGCGGTTTCGGCCACAATCCTGTTTGCCTTCCTCAGTGAGGGCTGGATCTAAATGATAGAAAGCATAAAAGATATTTTTTGTAATCGAATAATATTGGTGGGGTATAAGTTATTTTATAAAATATTTACATAGATAGATGAGAAGCTATTATCATTTTAATGCTTTACAATATTATAAAGACATATTTTTTTGTAAGTGATGACACTATACACGTTATGCAATTAAATTAAAATTAAAAAATCTGGTGTGTCTGGCGCACAGCACACAACTTTCTCTTACCTTCGGTAATCGAAAGTTGTGTTCTGAGCTTGTCACACCAGATTTTTTGTGTCGACATGTATTTAGTTCCCGACAGTACGGAACAAATGAATTCAGATGTAAAATTTTTAAGTATGGGAAAAGATTTACATTCTGTTACCATGGCAACCATTTCTCCTATCTTCCCTATGAAATAAAAGAGTAAAGTCGCTCTTGAAGTTCATATCTAGATTCCTTGTGAGCTGAACATGGGCTGCCTCTTTAAATTTTCTTTTTTGGTCGATTTTTTCGTGGCATAGAATTTTTGAGCATTCGTAGTCCATTTCGTGGTGCAAGTCAATACAATGAATTGCCAAGGCTGAGTTCATTTGTTTATTTTTTATACGATCATTTTCCCATATTGTTTCCCTTTTAGAGTATTTTGTCTCGACTAGGAGCATACTAGTCAGGAATCTGATTTAGATCTTATTAGGAGTCAGTTAATACCCTAAAAATATCTTCCTTCTTTTATGGATGAATAACTCTCCTTGAAGAGAATGACTGGAGATTCTTCTGCTGATTAACACTATCTTAATGTGTCGTTTTTTTTCGGGCAGATTTTTAAGGTCTCCCCTAAGTTTCCTGTCAGAAGCCCTGGTAATATTCTCAGACTCTTACATTAATAATTCCTATTTACTACATGAATGAATATGTAAATTGTATTATTATACACACGTATTAATTGAGAATAAAAAAAAAAAGATTGGAAATCTTAATCTTGTTAGTGCATTCCAGAAAGATTGGTTAATAAAACCTTGGCGGTTGGCTAATTTTACCAATAATTAGCTCTATCAAGAATATGACAATTGCTAGACTATTGCCGAATATTAAAATAATAAAAGCTCCTTCTAAGTCTTCTAAAATAAAAACACGAACTTTAGAATTTGAAAGATTTCTATTTTGAATTAAAATTTTAATTAATTTCCTCCACTCGGTCATGTGATCCAGCCATTGAGCAATTCCATTCTCATAAAATCTTAAAAGAATTTCCCCAAGTTCTTTAGGAAATATCAATTTTTTATTATAACCTTTATACAGTAGTGGAAAAACTCCCAAAATCTCTTCTATAATATGCAATTCCGCAGAATATATTGCAATTGAATAGAGTGAATTCCGAGCTTCAGCACATGGCATGATTAAAGAAATATTTGGATTAAGATAAACATCATTTAGTGATACATTTGGATGAGTTTCAAAATGTTGTAGAGTTCCATTTTCATTATCGAGCTCTGTTAAATTTAAAGAATCGAATTCTTCCTGTGGAATATTAAACAAGAAAAGTCCTGTATCCATCTCGACATAAGTTACGTTCCAGAGCTCACCTAACTGTTGTAAAAATGGATCAGCTTCAAACATATTGCGTCCAAATAAATAATTACAAATTTCATTAAATTTACAAAAAATCTCTATTTTAGCATTTTTTAATTCTGTCAAAGTATTAATATCTGGATAAGATCCGGGAGAGTTGATCAAAGAGAACAAACTTGATTGGTGTCCAGAGATGACAATAATGGAAACAAACATCAAACTCACTGTTAGAATCCTTTCTGAAATGTGCGTTACCTTATCCAACCAATGAATAGGTTCAGCCCAAAATAAACTATAGATTTGTCCAAAATTTGCGATTAATTTTGATAAAGTTTTAGGTTGATATCTTACAAAATTTTCAATCAAGAACCAGGCAATCACAGAAAACACTAAAGTTATCCAACACCACATCCAAACTTTCCAGTGAAAACTTCTAAAAATCACATCCCAAGATTCCAGAGTTGGGCTTTTATGGACCACCACACACAAAGACATCATATGATAAGCATTCACGAATTCTTTTGTAAACGCTGGTTCTGTTAATATACAGATATCAAAATCTAACCATTTGAAATCTCCCTCGATGGCGTTCCATTTTTGAAGAATATAGTCTCTAATTGCTACATCTTTTCCTTCTAATATCATTTCATCTTCCAGGCTTTTCCTGGTAATATAGAAAAGTTGGCTATCTTCTAAGTTGGGTCGATTGAAATACAGAGATTCATAAGGTCCAGTTAGTTCAGTATAATTATCTTCCCAAGGCTTTCTAATAAATATTTTATTTTTATATTCCTTAATGTTGTCTGGCATGTAGCAGATGTACAAAGTTCTGAAGAAATTAGTGTAATCAGGCATCACGATGATTTCGTCAAAATCCAAATATTTGCAAACTTCTTCATCATCAAAGAACATGATAATCCTATCCATCGGATCGAAATTCTTTTCCATTACAAAATATGGATTAATTATTAATATATTCTTGACAGCAGCATCTCGAATCAATTCATCATTAAAATCGCCCATCTTTTTTATCAAGATTCCATTCATTTTTGAATTTATTTTCTTTGATAATTCATTTGCATTTTCATATTCCTTATTGAAATAGACATAAATTTCTTGATTAGGATCAAAATGTTTGTCAATCCAACTCATCAAGAAATCCAACGAAGTCTTCAGTCGAATATTTTCATTCTCAGCATACGAACACAAAATAAACCAACAAATATTTACGCACGTGAATAAATACATTTTTAATCCTTTTCTCTTTGTATCAAAAAGCCAACTGAAAAAATAACTTTTTACGCCTACTATTGCATGTTTAAACCTTATGACTTAGTAATGATTTTTCTATTTCCAAATATTTATCACCCAACCCTCACTATAATTATCAAATAAATTATTACGTATTACCATTAAATACTTTTTCTATAGATATTGTGCAACGAGTTCTTTGCCCTCACGGATCGAACAAATAAATATATTAGTTGCTAATTGATTCAAATAAAAGAGAAAGTAGTCATCGATGGCGTTCCATTGTTGAACAAAATAGTCCCTGATTGCTACATCTTTTCCTTCTAATTCCATTTCATCTTTCAGGCTTTTCTTGTTAATATAGGAGAGTTCTATCTTCTAATCTATCTTCTGGGTTGATTAAAATACAGAGATTCATAAGTTCCTGTTAGTTCAGTATAATTCTTATCCCAATCATTAAAGTTTTTTTATCAGGATTCGAATCATTTTTGAATTTACTTTCTTTGATAATATAAATAGGTATGAGTTTCTAGATAAGGATCGAAATGTTTATCAATCCAATTAATCAGAAATTCCAAATCTGAAATTTTTCCAATCTCTGCAAATGATGATAAAATAAATATACAAACATTCAGACAGGTGGATAGATTCGTTTTCACTCCTTTTCTATTTCTATCATAAATCCAACTAAATAACTAAAATAAATATGTTGCATGTTTGAATTTTATTATTAACAAATTAATGACTAAGTTTTTTTTTTTGTTTTTCCAAAAGATTATCATTGATCCATCTTCATTTGCATTATTAAATAAGCACTGCACAATAATCAATTTAATTATAGCCTTGGCCCATCACATAGTTTACTGGTTTTCCGACCTGATCGACTGAATACATTTATATTTGCTCTTATTTATTTTAAATAAATACACTGGAAAAGACTTATTGATTCATTTTATTGCACGCAATAATTAAATTTCTCTGGTTGCTCAGGTTACATTTGGCTGTTTCTTGATGAACGACGTATCTTCTTTATGACTTCTCTACTCTTATTCTTTTAATATGCCACGAATTATACTCTACCAAATTCCGCGTCTGAATAAAGCTCTGCCTCTGGGTATAGAAAAATCCGGCTTCACGCCAAGATCTTTATTTGGGTTTCCATGTACTGCTCCCTTAAAGTTTTATTGTCGTATCCGTTTCAAACTATGCCTACATTAGGATACATCAATCCAGACAGCTTGGAATATTACAGTAACCAGAAATATTACTGCAATGTTGCAAAAAAGCGGGCAGGAATACTGCAGCAATGTTGCTGCAATATTTTTCTGTCCGACTAGCTTGGAATATTGCCGCTGCAATATTGCCAATATTTTGCAAGATTCGCGATATTTCTACACTATTACTGCAATATTCCAAGCTATCTGGGTACGAATTGTACATCCCCATCTCTCAGTTTCTTGATGTATGTAATTGGAGAATATTATACCCCTAATATTCCAGTAGAGCGTCTCGCTCAACTTGGTTGAAATTTTTCGTTAATCCATTTGAACTCAATTTTATCTTTAATTACTAAGGACCAGGAATCTATTATAGAATTGATTTAAGTAAAATAAAGACAGAAGGAATCAATGGATTAAAAAGTCATCAAGACATATTGAGTTAGTTTCAAAATAATACTTGGGAAAAATAAAGTTAGATTATAATTAAAAAAAGATTTTAATATTTTTTTCACAGTACATAAAAATGGAACATAAAGAATGAATTAATAAACTTGAACACTCTCTAGGACTGTCGATATTAGTGGAATGGATAACAGGTCAGATCAGTTCAAAAAAATATATAAATAAAAGATTTTTATATATTTATTATTTAATCAATTTCCAGAACTCAGATCTCGCTGTTTCGACCACAATCCTGTTTGCCTTCCTCAGTGAGGGCTGGATCTAAATCAGGGGTGCTCAAACGGTCGATCGCGAATGCTTTTTGAGTAGATCTCGAAAAGAAAAAATTTTGTAATAAGTTGGTAACTAAACTACAAAAATTTATTACGTAATAAAATAACACTCTGCTAGCGGCAAAAGGCGGCTTTATCAAAGGAACGCGCGGTACATGTCAAAGAAAAGCCGCGTTTTTTATTCTTGCTGCTTTTCTAGAAATTTCGGGCGGCGCGTTTGACGGGAACATTCGAGACTTTCGTTCACGCCGATATAAATGTTGCGCCTGAAGGAATTGGAGTCATTCTGAATTGTAACTTGAAGGCAATACTACGTCGAAACAAAGTTTATTATTAAATAGTACAAAATGAGTGCAGCAAAAAAATCTAATAACGATTGGGAGGAAGAATTTTTCTTTTGTATGGTGAAGGATAAGTGCATTTGTCTTATTTGTCGTGCGTCAGTTGCAAAACCTAAGCGTGGTAACTTAGAGAGGCAACATAAAACGGTTCATAAAAACTATGAAAAAGGATTTTCCGCCACAGAGTGAATTAAGAACCTTGACTAAAATAATGTATATTGTGCGGAAAGCTAATACGATACACCCTACCTAGGTAGGTAGGTAGGTAGGGTGTATCGTGTATGTACGACAACCCTGCATCACCCATACTTGCAGCCTCTCATAGTTGATCGTAAGTAGTCTAAAAATATTGAGGTAGATCGCCAGCAGTTCAAGTTTGAGCACCCCTGATCTAAATGATAGAAAGGATATTTTTTGTAATCCATGATATTGGTGGGGTATAAGTTATTTTATAAAATATTTACATAGATAGATGAGAAGCTATTATTATTTAGATCCTTTACAATATTATAAAGACATATTTTTTGTAAGTGATGACACGTTATGCAATTAAATTAAAATTAAAAAATACAAAGATTTTGAGGTAATCACCTGTGGTCATTTATGAATTCATTTTCCTTCTATATATAGATATAAATAAATAAATCAAATAAATTAAAAAAAACTATTTAAGTTTATATCTTTTGAGCCTTTTTCTCTTAAAGTGTGCGTTCCTTTTAGAGTATTTTGTCCCAACAAGGAGCATACTAGTCAGGAATCTAATTTAGATCTGCTTAGGAGTCAGTTAATACCCTAAGAAATAACTTCCTTCTTTTGTGGATGAATATCTCTCCTTGAGGAGAATGGCTGGTCTGCTATTCTGCTGATTTACAGTATCTTCATATGTCGTTTTTTTTCGGGCAGATTTTTAAAGTCTCCCCTAAGTTTCCTGTCAGAAGCCCTGGTAATATTCTCAGACTCTTATATTAATAATTCCTAATATATTACATGAAAGTCAATAGCCCTCGGGGCATGGCGTAGAGGTTAGCGTGCTAACCTCATATACCAAACGTCGCGGGTTCGGACCCCAGGCAGTCCGATGATTTTATTTAAGCCAATTGGATACCAAATGGCTTAAATAAGAATGCCTGGACCCCATATATATGTATATTTATCAATAACGGATATCGTAAAAAGTCTTATATGGCCTGAGTTGCCGGAAAGACTGTGTGAATGTGAGTGTGAGTGTGAGTGTGAATGAGAAAAAAGTGTGAGTGTTTAAAAAAAAAAAAAAAAAAGTCAATAGTATTAATTGAGAAGAAAAAAAAGATTGAAAATCTTAATCTTAATCTTGTTAGTGCATTCCAGAAAGATTGGTTAATAAAACCTTGGCGGTTGGCTAATTTTACCAATAATTAATTCAATTAAGAATATTACAATTGCTAGACTATTGCCGAATATTAAAATAATAAAAGCTCCTTCTAAGTCTTCTAAAATGAAAACACGAACTTTAGAATTTGAACGATTTCTATTTTGAATTAAAATTTTAATTAATTTCCTCCACTCGGTCATATGATCCAGCCATTGAGCAATTCCATTCTCATAAAATCTTAAAAGAATTTCCTTAAGTTCTTTAGGGAATATTAATTTTGAATAATAACCTTTATAAAGTAGTGGAAAAACTCCCAAAATCTCTTCTACAATATGCAATTCCGAAGAATATATTTCAATTGAAGAGAGTGAATTCCGAGCTTCAGCACATGGCATGATTAAAGAAATATTTGGATTAAGATGAACATCATTTAGTGATACATTTGGATGAGTTTCAAAATATGGTACAGTTCCATTTTCATAATCGGGGTCTGTTAAATTTAAAGAATCGAATTCTTCCCGTGGAATATTAAACAAGAAAAGTCCTGTATCCATCTCGACATAAGTTACGTTCCAGAGCTCCCCTAACTGTTGTAAAAATGGATCAGCTTCAAACATATTGCGTCCAAATAAATAATTACAAATTTCATTAAATTTACAAAAAATCTCTATTTTAGCATTTTTTAATTCTGTCAAAGTATTAATATCTGGATAAGTTCCGGGAGAGTTCATCAAAGAGAACAAACTTGATTGTAGTCCTGAGATTAGAATAATGGAAACAAACATCAAACTCACTGTTAGAATCCTTTCTGAAATGTGCGTTATCTTATCCAACCAATGAACTGGTTCAGACCAAAATATACTATAGATTTGTCCAAAATTTGCGATGAATTTTGATAAAGTTTTAGGTTGATATCTTACGAAATGTTCAATCAAGAACCAGGCAATCACAGAGAACACCAACGTTATCCAACACCACATCCAGACTTTCCAGTGAAAACTTCTAAAAATCACATCCCAAGATTCCAGAGTTGGGCTTTTATGGACCACCACACACAAAGACATCATATGATAAGCATTCGAGAATTCTTTTGTAAACCCTGGTTCTGTTGATATACAGATATCAAAATCTGACAATTTGAACTCTCCCTCGATGGCGTTCCATTTTTGAAGAATGTGGTCTCTAATTGCTACGTCTTTCCCTTCTAATTTCATTTCATATTTTAGAGTTTTTTTGGTAGTATAGGAGAGAGTGCTACCTTCTAAGTTGGGTCGATTGAAAATACAGAGATTCATAAGGTCCCGTTAGTTCAGTATGATTATCTTCCCAAGGCTTTCTAATAAATATTTTATATTTATCTTCGTTAATGTTGTCTGGCATGTAGCAGATGTACAAAGTTCTGAAGAAATTAGTGTATTCGGACACTAAGACGATGTAGTCAAAAGAAAAATATTTGCAAACTTCTTTATCATCAAATAATATGATAATCCTATCCAACGGATCGAAATTCGTTTCCAATACAACATCCGGATTAATTATTAATATATTCTTGCCTGCAGCATCTCGAATCATTTTATCATTAAAATCGCCCAATTTTTTTATCAAGATTCCATTCATTTTTGAATTTAACTTCTTTGATAATTCATTTGCATTTTTATATTCCTTATTAAAATAGACATAAATTTCTTGATTAGGATCAAAATGTTTGTCAATCCAACTCATCAAGAAATCCAACGAAGTCTTCAGTTGAATATTTTCATTCTTAGCATACGAAGACCAAATAAACCAACAAACATTTAGCCACCCGAATAAATTCATTTTTAACCCTTTCCTGTTTGTATCATAAATTCAACTGACAAAATAACTTTTTACTATTGCATGTTTGAACGTGATTACCTAGTAAATATATTTTTATCTCTAAGCATTACTATAATTATTTAATAAGCTTTAATCTGCTTGATAATCCAGCTGAATATTTTTTTATTATTTTTAAAATTTCACTTCCTTATTTATTAAATCTAAATGAAAGTAGTCTCCGATAACGAATACCCTTTGTAAAGAAACGGAAAATCACCCAAAATCTTCTATAATATATTCCAATTGGAGATTTATTGCATATTAAGAGGGTTTTCATGAAAACTTTACTCAGAGGATAATTAATTTTTTTGAAATTCGTGCTATTAAACTTAATTATGTGACGGCGTAATTTGAAGAATCAAGAGTAGCGTCATCCTGCAAAAATCTAAATCATAATTCAATAAATAAATACGTACTCATAAATAATAGAATTCGTATTTGTAATTTTTAATGAATATCGATTCGTAAATGTTTGTGTTCCTGATGCCATTTAAGTAATACCTATCTTTTGTTTTTTTTAAAAAAAAAACTCTGGAATTTATCGAGATCATTGTATTAGAGAAATTTTCTGAACCGCTCGAAAATTTTATTAAAAATAGATGTGGAATTCATTTATGTTTGAAATATGACTTAATGTTCCATAAGTTACTCCAAGAAATAAATATATGGGTATGGTTTGAGTTAAGTGCCTACAAGAAAAGGACACCACACTTCTAAAAAGTTCGCACGAAACAAATCTTAGGATATGTATTTCAAGTAATGGAAAAAAAAAATAATAGCTTGTGAAATGACTTCAAATGTATTTATTTATTCCATCGTTTAGATTCAACAGAAATTACTTCTATTATGAATATTACAGTGGCGAGAGTATTTCCTATTAAGAGACTAATAATTACTCCTTCTAAATCAGAGTTTCCCAACTTTTTGAAGTTCACGGCACTCCAACAGTGGGTGGGAATAACATTTAACACTATGGACACTCTTCCTTGAATTAAAAAAAATTAGTTTAATATGTAAATTTATTGAAATATACGGTATAATAAGTAGCCTAATGTACACCATAACATAACATGATAAACTTTATTACTACAGTCACTGAATAAAAATACATCAATAATTTTGATAGCTTAAGTATAGGGCAATTTTTTTGTTGGTTATCTCAACGTCTCGCAGGACCCTTGGGTGCCGGGGCATACTGATTGGGAGCCACTGTTCTAGATCCTTAAAAACAAAAACACGAGCCTTAGAATTTGGAAAATTTCTATTTTGAATTAACCGTTTAATTTCTGGTAATCTCAGATTCTTACGTTAATAATTTACTCATATATTACAACTTTCAAAGTTCATAATTAAAAAATATTCGTGGCATATGACATCAAGTTAGTTACAAAATAATATAGAGGAAAAATAAACAAAGATTCTAATATTTTAATATTTTTTTTTCCAAATATACATAAAATAAGGATAAAAACCCACAAACAATGAAGTATGAAAGAAAAAAAGATAAAATATTAAAATAAACTACGCCGTATAATCCTTGTTAGAAAAAGGAAAGGGAGTTTCTTAATATCCCATAATTTCTCTTTCAGCATTGTTTAGAAGTAAGTGTAATTTCAATTTTTCGCGGTGGGGTATTGCGTTGCACTTCGACTTCCAGAATCTTTAGTACTGTTTTCCCCTAATGTATGTGTCCCGTTTCAAGTATATTCTCCACAACAGCAACCTCCTAGAAGTCAGGAATCTAAATTGGATCTGCTTCGACGCCAGATAATACCCTCTCAATATTTTCCTTTATTTGACGATTTGTGAAATGGTTGTTGTATTTTAACAATATGAACTGTCAGCCAGGAAATACGCCTTTATGAAATGAAACTCAAGGGTATTGGATTCATTTTCGGATTTAATTAGATAACGCCATTCTTAGTTCATTTTTGAGAGTGTGAACTCAAATACCAGTACATTGAGTCAAATATAGAGTTGTGGGTATTAATATACATAAAATTGCTTGTAACATACCAGCTATATCTCAAGCAATATTAAGATTTTTTTTATATGACATTCCTACATTTGTCGATGAGTATCGCCTTGAGGAGAATGGCTGGTCTGCTGATTTACAGTATCTTCATAAGCCGTTTTTACATGTGTCCCCTAAATTTCCTGTCGGAAATATTGTCAGTCTCTTACATTAATAATTGCTCATTTATTACATGAATATGTGAATGGTGTTATTATATACACGTTAAGAAGAAACAAATTAATGGAAAGCTTAGTACATTCCAGAAAGATTGGTTAAAACAACCTTGGCGGCTGACGAATTTTAACAATGATTAGTTCTATTAAGATTATTACAATCGCTAGACTATTTCCGAATATTAAAAAATAATAAAAGCACCTTCTAAGTCTTCTAAAATAAAAATACGAACTTTAGAATTTGAACGATTTCTATTTTGAATTAAAACTTGAATTAATTTCCTCCACTCGGTCATGTGATCCAGCCATTGTGCAATTCCATTCTCATAAAATCTTAAAAGAATTTCTCCAAGTTCTTTAGGGAATATTAAATTTGTAAAATAACCATTATAAGTAGTGGAAAAACACCCAAAATTTCTTCTACAATATGCACTGGCAGAATATTCCAATTGATGAAAGTGCATCTCGAGCTTCATCACAAGGCAATATTAAAGAAATATTAGAATTAAGATAAACATTATTTAGTGAAACATTTTGAGTAAATTCAAAATATGTGATAGAGTCATTCTCATTATCAGGATCTGTTAAGTTGAAAGAAATGGATTCTAAATAGATATCCTGTGGTATATTACTTATGAAATATGACATATTTACATTAATATAAGTCACATTCCAGACCTCACCTAATTGTTGCAAAAATGGATCAGCTTCAAACCTATTCTGGCCAAAGAGAAAGCTGCAAATCTCTATTGAATTTTACAAAAAATCTCAATTTAGGAGTTTTTTAATTCTATCAAAGTGTTGATATCTGGATAAGTACCAGGAGAGTTGATCAAAGAGAACAAACTTGATTGAGACCGGAGATGAGAATAATGGAAACGAACATCAAAGTCACTGTTAGAATCCTTTCTGAAATATGCATTATCTTATCCAACCAATAAACAGGTTCAGACCAAAATAAACTATGATTTGTCCAAAATTCGCGATGAATCTTGATAAAGTTTTAGGTTGAAAAGTTGTAAAAGTTTTAATCATGAACCAGGCAATCACAGAGAACACCAACGTTATCCAACACCACATCCAACCTTTCCAGTGGAAACTTCTAAAAATCGCATTCCAAGATTCAAGAGTTGGACTTTTATGGACCACCACACACAACGACATCATATGATGTTACAAGTTTGGAAAATCTGTCGAAAGCCCGGGCTCTCTTGATACATACAATCTGTTTTCGACCATTTAAACTCGCCCTCGATGGCGTTCCATTTTTAGAAGAATATAGTCTCTGATTGCTACATCTTTTTCTTCTTCCAATTTCATTTCATCTTGTGACTTCTGCCTTTTTACATGGTAGAAGAGTGATACACCTTCAAAATGTCGATGAAAATATAGAGATCCCATAAGCTCTTTGTTATTCAGTGGCGATTTCTTCTCCTTTATGCTTTCTTGATAAATATTTTAGATGGTTTTCTCACGTAATTACCCGGCAATGTGGTTGATATACAAAGTTCTGAAGAGATTAGTGTAATCAATTGCCAAGTGAGGCAAAGTTTATGGTACAATTTTGAGCAACTTTATCATCAAAAAAAATAATAATCCTATCCATCGAATGGAAATTTATTTCTTGAACACTATTCCGGATTGATCATTAAAATATTCTTGCCTGAGCTTTTCGAATGAATTTGGTGTCAAAACTCCAAAACCTTTTATGAAGGTTGCATTCATTTAAAATTTTATCTTCTTTAATAAATTCATTTACCTTTTTATATCTTATATTGAAATTGACATAAGTTTCTTGATTAGGATCAAAATGTTTGTCAATCCAACTCATCAAATAATTCCGAAATCCAAAGAAATCATCAATCCAATTTCTTCAATCTCTAATACGAAGATAAAATAAACCAACAAATATTTAAGCACGGAATAAATTCATTTTAACTTTTTCTCTTTGTATCATAAAGTCAACTGACAAAATAAATTAATACTATGTTTGACTTTATTAGTTATTACCGACTTTTCTTTCTCTTAATAATTAACTTACCTGTTACTATAATTATTTAATAAATTATAGTCA
>JAKCPI010002597.1:0-13578 GCA_023213315.1 Euborellia annulipes
AATGAGCATCATACAACTAATATGCAAATTTTGTATTTTTTATATAATTTTGTATATGTTTATATATAACAACTCTATCTGCATCTCAATGGTGTGCATCTTGAGATTGCCAATAATGTAAGATCTGATGTTTTTTATAATTTAAAAAATATTTTATGTTGTTGTATTACAATTATTATTTTATGCTCATTTCAGCTCTAAAGAACTGATGATGGTTTTATCTAATTAAACCCGAAACGTTTTCTGATTGGAGATTTTTATTCGATAGAGGCTCCTTTTTTGGCTGACATCCTCTCTTCCTTCATCATTCTTTATATAAATAGATATTGAAAATTGGCCCTGGCATTACAGAAACAACAGAATATTTATTTTTATCATTTTTTTAATAAAACAAAATCTTAATATTTTTTTTTTAGCTTAAGGCGGACTACGCAACTAGTATGGAAGAAGTTTTTTTTTTTTTGTAACCCCCCCCCCCCTTCTCCCCTCTTTTCCCCGCATTTATAGATTGATCTATGTAAAATTTAATCCGGATTCGTTTATGTATTCACAACACACACACACACACACACACACACACAAATAAACATACTTTGTCTTTTATAATAGTCGATAAATTGCTTTTTAAATGAAAAGGAAATTTTGTTCATAGCCTCAACAAATCATCAAATGATATGTCTGTCGGCCGATCATCAAACGAGTAAAAAAAAAAAAAAAAAAAAACTTGGTCACACTTTAGAATGAGCATGAACAATAATTGAATGGAATGCAGAACGGGAGGAGGGGAGGGGGGGGACCGAAAGGTGGAAGAGGGGGGATAGAATCTATATCTATATCTATATGTGTCCTTGGATTGAGTTTGGGCTTTCAATGGAGTTGGTTCTAAAAATATAACCTTGCCAGTTGGAGAGCACTGATTAACCACTCCCCCCCTTCCCCCGCCCCCTCCCTCTCTTTAACTTCTTCTTTCATACTCGATTGAAATATGCACGATAATCTGTTTGTTTATATTAAGTACTACTATTCATATTTGTCACGTAGTGGGATGCGATTTTGTTGAGAATTAATTGTAAGGATTAGGGTGATTTCAACAAAATTTATTATATCGAAACAAAAAATAAAGAATTTTAAAGTGAAACTTTTATTTGATACCCTCAAATTTCTTTGCTCTTCTATCAGCATTACAAGCCATGACGTCACAAGCCGTCACGACTTAGGAAAGTTGAAATTTAATATATGTATATGACGAATTATAAAAAAATAATTGTGAGATTTAATTATTCAATTTTTAAATTGATAAAATATAATTTTTAAAATAATTTAAAATGATTCAAATCTTCAATAAATATTGTTCTCAGTTTTTAACATGTCTCTATTGAATTCCCATTATTCCAATTATTAAGTTAAGATTAAAAACCTCGATTTACCCTTAATTGAATAATTTTCTGAAAATTTTTAATTAAACGCCTATGATCCGAAAAAAAAGTTTCACTTGCATCGTGATTTCATAAAACAATACAATGATTTTTTTATTTCTGAATTTTGCAAATAATAATACATAGCCTTACTTTCAGGGTAATAATCATAAAAAGGTTTGATCAAATTGTTGCTATTGGCATTTTGGAGCCTTGAGGGGGTGTTTCGACCTCTTGGAACTCACAGAAGCCGGCAATACAGCTAGTAATATGTTGATTAAAGCTTTTGTGGGTTGTTTTACACCATATTAATTATTTATTTATTAAAAATATAAATAATAAGTACTGTACAGTATTTATATTTTTAATGAATAATTAATTAATAATAAAATCAACTTTAAACTAATAAATAATTAATACAGCTAATAATCAATAAAAAAAAATTTATAAAAGTCTAAAATGAATATTTCATCTATAAACTGAAATCTGAATAATTAATTTTATTTAATTAGTTAGAGGATTAGACACTTTATGCTATTTTTTTTTTTTTTTCAAAATGAATCCTTTTCATGGCTCTCGGGCTTGGTGTGGAGGTTAGTGTGCAGGGCTCGTATACCAAGAGTCGCGGGTTCGGATCCCAGGCAGTCCGATGACTTTATTTAAGCTATTTGGATACCAAATGGCGTAAATAAGAATGCCTGGACCCCCAATAGATATATATTCATAATGACGGTTAACGTTTAAGTGTTAAATGGCCTAAGATGCCGAAAAGACTCTGTGAATATGAGTGTGAATGGGAAAAAAGTGTAAGTGTTAAAAAATTACTTTTAAGCTAATCGCGGCGAAAGCTCGGGATTGGTGACTTCGAGTAATCAGCGTGTGGAACGTCCTCCGATAGCCATCGATACTTTGTATATGAAAATTTATATTCAAAAGCCTCAGTAATCGAAAAGTATAAAAAAAAAAAAATTATTTACAGTATTAATAATTCAAAAATTTAAATTTAAAATTAAAAAAAAATCTGGTGTGACTGGCGCACAGCACACAACTTCTCTTATCTTCGGTAAATGAAAGTTGTGTGCTGTGCGCCAGTCACACCAGATTTTTCCTGTCGACATGTTTTTATTTTCCGACAGTACGGTACATTCGATTTTCAAGATGTAAAATTTATACGTAGTTTGAATATTAGGCTGGGATGAGTAGAGTAAAGGGGTTGGAGAGAAATAACCAGCAACTTTACAGCTCCACCTGACGTCCTTTTATTTGGCAGATATTTCGATGCGTAGAACACACATCATCTTCAGTGCCGCGAGGATATAGTAGGTGGGCTTAGTCTATTTATATCAAATGCCTTAGGGGCGTTAAACATAGTGGTGAGGTGCCTTCTCTAAGCTGATGACCGCTCTGTGTCCATAGCAGAATTGATATTGAATATATCAATTCTGCTATGGACACAGAGCGGTCATCAGCTTAGAGAAGGCACCTCACCACTATGTTTAACGCCCCTAAGGCATTTGATATAAATAGACTAAGCCCACCTACTATATCCTCGCGGCACTGAAGATGATGTGTGTTCTACGCATCGAAATATCTGCCAAATAAAAGGACGTCAGGTGGAGCTGTAAAGTTGCTGGTTATTTCTCTCCAACCCCTTTGTAAAATTTATATGTGAAAAATATTTATTTAATTTTATTGATACAACAATCTCATCTTCTATATTTTATATGAATTTTAAAACGAAACAATACTCACGATTAAAGAAGAATAAATGCTTTGAACGAGTTGTTCAACTGACCTGAAACAAAGAAAAAGAATAATTAAACATTGTATTTAAAAAAAAAAAATCTGGTGTGACTGGTCGCACAGCACACAACTTTCTCTTACCTTCGGTAATCGAAAGTTGTGTTCTGTGCTTGTCACACCAGATTTTTTGTGTCGACATGTATTTAGTTTCCGACAATACGGTACATTCAATTTTCAAGATGTAAAATTTATAAGTATGTGAAAATATTTATATTTTGTTACCATGGCAACCATTTCTCCTATCTTTTCTATGGAGTACAAGAATAAAGTGGACTTCAGAAGATTTCAATGACAAAATGAGAATATACATTTTAAAGAGAATCTAAAAAATAATTGATTTTTGAATTAAAAAAAAAAAAATCGTTGGAGTTGGAATCGAAAAAAACTGAAAAAGTGCATCAGTATAGTGCATTCTTTCGCTTTAACAGAATTTGTTTTTCATTAGGCTAAGTACTACAGATAAAAAAATTTTCTTTCGAATTGGTGACATGAAGGCTATGCACTCCCCTTGTTAGACTAATTATATTTTAAAAGCAAAGAATATAAAAAGACGAAAAAAAAATGGAGTATAGGGAGCCCCACGTTATCTTTTTTTTTTTTTATCACAGTGTTATATGGGGTGGGTGTTGTTGTTATTATTAGGAACCGACCGAATATTCGGTTTCGGTTACGGTTTCGGCCAGTTTCGGCCAAAAATCATGGTTTCGGCCGTAGTTTCGGTTTCGGCCAAAAAGTGGCCGAACCTTTCGGCCGGCCGAAACCAGAGTCTGAAAAAATGGGATGAGACTCGCATGCAAAAAAAAAAAAAAAAGTCAAATAATTTGCACTTGAGGGAGAAAAAAAATTTTAGTCTCCCTAAAAAAAAGGTAAAATGATTTTCACGGGAGGAAAAAAAAATTCAAAAAAAAAAAAAAAAAGGTAAAATGAAAAAAAATTTTTATAGGAAATACAAGTTTCGGTTTCGGTTACGGTTTCGGCCGAAACTAAGGTTGAGGCCGAATATTCGGTTTCGGTTTCGGTTTCGGCTGAAAATCTTGTTTCGGTCGGACCCTAGTTATTATTTAACAAACATTATGTTTGGCAAAGACGTAGGAGAGAAAGAGAGAGAGAGAGAGAGTATTCTTCTTAAGGTCAGAGAATAACAAACAGAAACGAGTTCTTAAACGAGATGTTCCTTTTCTTCTTCACCAAGTACCAAAGAAGAAGAAGATGAGAGATCAAGCAACACAAACACACACATGTGAGTCAACGTTCGCAAAATCCAAGGTCATAGAATTTTTTTTTTTCCAATCTTTTCGAAAACGACGTCAACATAGACGACCTAAGAGCTAGGTCAAGGTTAGAAACTAGAGAATTGACAAACGAATACAAAGCCAGGTGTGGTCTCTGGGGAATGCATTGTTATATACGGGTGCAATTCCCATTTAGAGTGCATTAAATCACTAATGCAGTCAGTTAGACAAGTCACGGAACAATGACTTCTCTAAATGTCTAGTCTCTTGTAGGCTACTAGCTGCTCAATCTTTTATATATAGGATCTTGCTAAAATTATTGATTTTTTAAATTGTAGGCATTCTATCTATCACGAAAATCACCACCGGAAAAATTCTATGCAATTAAAAAAAAACCATGAAAATCGTTCAAGTAGTTTCTGAGTTATACAGAAAAGAAATATAATTAAAATTATGTATTTAAATCTCACAATTGTTTTTCTATAATTAATCATATAAATATTTCCTTAGATAAAATTGCATTTTTCCACTGTGCGTTTTGTACCTGTTCATATATATATTTAGAAGTAGTACTAAATTTGAAGTACAGTATATAATTAAAAAAAATCACAATATCTATTTAAATAATAATTTTTTTTTTACTTTCTCTTACCTATGTATATATGTAATATATATATAGAGAGAAAGTATTGGATTCATGTCAAAAATTCGATGTCGAGATTTTGATGGATCTTCACGTTTTGAGGTTCCCTGAATCCAAAAAAGTGGTTTTCGCGACATGGTCTGTCTGTGTGTGGGTGTGTGTGTGGGTGTGTGTTCAATTTTAAGCATGAAGGAATTGAGCTACGAGGTTGAAATTTTATATTTAAGTTAAACACCCCCCGGGACCGGAAAAATAAGCTTTTAATCAAAATCGGCCAAAGAGTACTAGTACTTTACTGATGTACTTTTTCAGTTTTTTTCGATTTTCTCAAAATTTGCTCCAACGATTTTTTTTAAAATTCAAAAATCAATTATTTTTTAGATGCTCTTTAAAATGTATATTCTCATTTTGCAATTGAAATCTTCTGAAGACCACTTTACTCTTGTATTTCATAGGGAAGATAGGAGAAATGGTTGCCATGGTAACAAAATATAAATATTTTCCCACACTTATAAATTTTACATCTGAATTCATATGTTCCGTACTGTCGGGAACTAAATATATGTCGACACAAAAAATCTGGTGTGACAAGCACAGAACACAACTTTCGATTACCGAAGGTAGAGAAAGTTGTGTGCTGTGCGCCAGTCACACCAGATTTTTTTTTTCAAGAATTTTGAATAATCCATTATTTGACTCCCGGTTGGGTATCAAAAATATGTTAGATTCATATCAAAAATAAATTGATATTTTATATTTGAAACATTTCGGGCTTCTTCGAAAATTTCCTATTTAGTGTCCGACCCAATTTGGTTAACACACGTTTTTTTTATTTAAAAAAAAAAAAATTAATTTGAAACGTTTTGATCTTCTTCAGGGATTTCATACTTAGAGTTTGATTCCTGATTAAGTAACACTATTTTAATTTAATTTAGTAAAAAAATAAAAATTGATATTATTTTATTATTATAAACGTTTCGGTCTTCTTCAAGAATTTTATATTAAGAGTTCGTACACTGTTTGGCACTCATTTTTTTTTTTTTTTTATTAAATTTACTTAAAGAAAAAAAGTTCGACATTTTATTACTAGAAATGTTTCGCTATTCTTAAAAAATTTCATAATATTTATAATTTGATCCTAGAATATTACAAAAAAAAAAAAAAAATAAAAATAAAAAACAAAAAAAAAAAAATATATATAATGAAATTCCTTCAAATAGTTACTGAGTTATAAAGAAAGAAAAATATTTAAAAATTTAAATCACACAATTGTTTTTCTATAATTATTCATATAAATTTTTCCTTAGAAAAATTTCATTTTTCCGTCCTCTGGAAGGGAAGTAAAGAGGTTCGCTCTCAGCGATACATTCTTCGAAAGGAGTCAGTGATAAGAAAGTCCCTCCTTCAAACTAGGACATCTTTCCTAGCATAGAAGAGATTAAATAGACCCAGAAATAAGTATTAGCTAGAAATAAATGCAGGAGGAGTTAGGTATAGGAAATCAAGTAACTTCACAGGGGTACCAGTAGATGGCTATAGCCAGAGGCCGGATGAGTTTTAGGAGTGTGTCTTCGTGCACAGAAGCATCTCGAGTTAATAAACGATAGGATTTTTTTCTCTTTGTAGATGTTTGTGACGCAACAACTAAATGAATAATCATATCAAACTATTCAATAATAATCAAATTATTGAAGAATAATTGTGAGATTTAATTTAATTTTTAAATATTTAATTTTTTTTTTTTTTTTTTTTGATAACGCAAGAAGTATTGAATTTCCATCGCTTTTATCTCCCAAACGGTAAAAGATATAAAAAATTGTTTCAAACAAAAGTTGTTTACAATAATATTTAGAACAATTTTGTTTATTAGCAATATTTTAATAAAGTGGATACTTTAGGAGATATTTTAATTTTTATTATTTGAGCTTCAAATAAAGTACCACTTTGGATAAACAAATTGTGATCAAACGCCTATAATTCTTAATACTTGATTAAAAGTTTATATATAAAATATTATATGAATTGTTTAAATGGTTTGCTTGTTATATTGAGTACAAAGTCACGCACAGTAGTTCTTATTTATACAATTAATAAAATTTTTTTTTATTTATATAAAATTTAATAAATATATCATTAATTATAGAATAATATTTGTGAGATTTAAATCAATTTTTCATTTTCTCTTTAACTCTGTAACTATTTGACCGATTTTTTTTTTTTTTTTTAATTCTTTGTTGTCCTTTTAGTTATTTTTTGAAAATTTATGTTTTTATGTTTACGAGATATAAAGGAATTTAGTTTTTTAGAAAATCATCTATAGCTTAAAAATTAAAGCTAGATTTCTTTAATCTAAAATCATTAAGGAAATATGAAAACGTTTCTCAAAGAAGAAAATGCTCACTAAACAATTGTTATGATAATTTCTATGTTTTACGATCTGACGTCAGCTCAGGACTTCATTAAGTCATAAAATGAAATCTGAGAAGTATTTATTTAATAATAAAGTAACAACATATACTCATTCATTGCTTATACTGTAATTATGACACAAACAAGTATATAATTTAAATATTCTTTGTATTTTAAATTTTTGTTATTTAGACCAACTTCTTTTGAAAAGAATTTAATTATCAATGATGTAAATTGGTAGCTAATTTAAATGCGAATGACACAAAACTTTCCAATAAATTTATTTTGGATTTTTTTTTTTTTTTTTTTCATTTAGGTCTTTTTCGGCATCGAAAACCATTTAGACTTTAAATTCTTTTATATATAAACTTTTAATCAAGTAATAAAGAGAATTATAGGCGTTTGATCACAATTTATTTATCTAATCTGCTACTTTATATGAAGCTCAAATAACAAAAATTAAAATATCTCCTAAAGTATTCACTTTATTAAAATATTGCTAATAAACAAAATTATTTTAAATATTATTTTAAACAACTTTTGTTTGAAACAATTTTTTATATCTTTTACCGTTTGGGAGATAAAAGCGATGAAAATTCAATACTTCTTGCGTTATAAAAAAAAAAAAAAAAAAATTAAATATTTAAAAATTAAATTAAATCTCACAATTATTATTCAATACTTTAGGAAATATTTCGTTTTTTTTTTATTTTTTTTTTTTCAGATTAATTTCAAGTACCAATTAAAATTGATTTTTTACGAGAATTTAATGAATCATTGATTTTAATTTTTGGTTAAGCCTTACTTTAGTAGCTCTGATGTCACAGTGAGAGATGTAAAAAATACTTGAAAGAAATCAGCAATTTTTTTTTTACCTTTGGTTTAATCCTCTCAACTAATTCGTTCATTAATTTAAATGTTTTTTTTTATTCGTGTTCTTTTTTTTTACATTCACATTAAAATCTCCTAAATTTGGTATGATTAGAATAATAACGATAACAACGCTATGAGTCATTCAGCTGGTTGAAAAAAAAAAAAAACTAATTTCCATATATAGGAAAGTTTATATACACATTATATCCAAAATTGAAACAGAAATGGAGATCTAAGATTGTAATTAAATTCTAAAAACAATCACTAACGTTTTGTAATAACCCAACATAATTAACTGGTATTATATGGAACTAAAATCAACAAAATTTAAATTTCTTTTAAAATATTAATTTTATCAAAATAATGTACCTTAACAAAAATGTTCTTTTACAGATTTCAAAGAAATTTTGTTTGAAAATTTTTTTATATCTCTTATCGTTTTGGAGATATAGAAGAAAAACGATTCTCTTAAAATTAATTACGGGATTTAAAAAGAAAAATTAAAATTAATTATATTATTTGTTTATTGTTGTTTTAAATAAAAAACAAAAAAAAAAAACAAAATGGCGGACGACGCTCTTCCTTCCACTTCAAAAATAAAATCATCATTTAATTAATTTACAATGAATTTAAATACAAGTGTTGTATATCATTTTAATCAGAAAAATGGCAGAAGTGAGAATATAATTATATTTAAAATAACAATAACGAAAAGCAATACGTTTTTTTCTCAATGCGCATGCGCTAAACGCCTGATCGAACAGCCAAAAAAAAAATAATAATAACTGGTAGTTTATTGTATGAAACTTAAATCAAAATATCTTCTGAAAATATTAACTTTATCAAAATAATACTCATAAGCAAAAATGTTCTATTTTTAATTCTAAACAAATTTTGTTTGAAAATTTTTT
This sequence comes from Euborellia annulipes, assembly GCA_023213315.1. Taxonomy (NCBI): domain Eukaryota; kingdom Metazoa; phylum Arthropoda; class Insecta; order Dermaptera; family Anisolabididae; genus Euborellia; species Euborellia annulipes. The sequence continues at coordinate 9,287 of JAKCPI010002597.1, forward strand.
TTATATCATTTACTATTTTTGAGATATGAATATTTTTTCCTTTGCCAATTTAAAGGAAATAATAAAATAACGAAAATTTAAATTAATTATATTATTTGTTTATTTAAACAAAAATGGAGGACAAAAATGCTCTCACATTTCAACGATAAAAACATTTATTTAACCAATTTATAATAAATTTAAATACAAGGGTCATATATCGATTTAATCAGAAAAATGGCGTGATTTAGAATATTTAATAATAAAAAAAAAATATTCCATTTTCATGAATGAAAATACGTTTATTTTCCATTTCTTTCTTCTTTTAATAATTCATTTACGAATATTTTATTTCCCTCTCTTCTTCGTCGTATTTAACCAATTTATATTTAAATGCAACATGTAATTTTAATTTTAAAAAATGGTAGAATTAAGAATATAACTTTTCAATCCCGCCATTTTTCTGATAAAAATGATCCCTCCCATTCCATCTACTGATAACAAATTGTAAATCATTTCCTGTATAATTAAAACATTCTTGAGTTATTTATTTTAGAAAAATAAATAATTAGCCAACGGCCTAGACCAAGGTGAAAGAGTTGCGCCTCCCCACCAGTCAAACAAGATGGCCAGAAGAAGAGAATAAGAAAAAAAAAACGAGATGATGATAGTTCTCAAGTAGTCATTATGATGTTTGACTAGAGCGCAGTGAATCAATTTAATAAATTAAATTTAATAAAATAAGTGCCATTCCCACCGGACCTAATAAAAAGACAGAGGAGTTGACAACAGATGCTGGATGGATGGAGAGCAATTTCTTTTCATTCAATTAGTATGAAATTATTGAAGACTGAAACGTTAAAAATAATCCTCATTCACCAGAGATCGAATCCTAATTATTTTGAAATCCTTGAAAAAAAATTGAAAAATAAGAACCATTTTTACCAGAGAACTCCAATTATATTTCTTGAAAAAGACCGAAACGTTCCCAATATAGAAAGATGATATAATAATTTTTTTCTCCATTGGCAATGTTTGAAAATTTTCACGGCAAGTGAGATTTGAACCCGAGTTGTATAGTAACTCTAAATTCGTAATCAGCAACTTATCCGATTAGCCATGAGCCCCCTCATAAATATAAAATGATATAAATTTTTTTCTTGAAGAAGACCGAAACATTTAAATTAAAAAAAATATATCAGTTTTTTCCTGAAGAATACCGAAATGTTTCAAACTAAAAAATGATATCTGTTTTTTCTTGAAGAAGTCTGAAACGTTTCAAATTAAAAAAAAAATATGTTTTCTTCAAGATGACCGAAACGTTTCTAATTATAAAATGATATTAATTTTTTCTTGAAAAAGACCGAAACGTTTCCAATATAGAAAAGATGATATAATTTTTTTTTTTTTTTTTTTAATAATTACATAAAAAAAGTAAGCATCATCCCACCAGATTATCAAACTCTAAATATTTTGAAATTCTTGAAAAAGACAATCGTTTTAAATATAAAATAATTTTCCATATTTTTTTTATTTTAACAAATTATAATAAGAGGGGCTAGAGGCTCCTGTGCATTTTAAAATTAAATAAATAAATAATAAATTCTCATCAGATATCGAATCACAAATCCTTGAGGAAAACCGAAACGTTTTAAATTTCAAATTATCATTTTATATAAAAATAAAATAAATAAATATGTGTGCTATTTCAATCTTAAATAATTGTATAGAGATGATATTTTTATATAACCATGCTTTTTGGCTAAATATTAAAAAAAAAAAACCGAAACGTTTTAAATATAAAATAATATTTCAATAATCTCTTTAATAAATTATTTAAAAAAAATTGAAAAATAAGTACCATTCCAACCAGAGATCGAACCCAAATTACACTGACAAAGACCGAAACGTTGCAAATATTTTTTTTTTTTTTTTATTTTAAAAATTACACAAAAATAAAAAAAATCAACATTGATCTAATTCATGTTATTATTTATAAAAAGTATTATAATTTTAACCTATATTAGTTAAGAAGTTAGTTTTATTCTGTGGGAACCTCTTTCTTATCATAAAAAAAAGATTAAATTTATTCTTATCTATATTAAAGTTTCTATTGTGACGAGACGAGAGAGACACACACACAAAAAGGTCTTTGAGAATTTAATCATCCCCTCCCCCCCCCCTCCCCCTCCCCGCCGAAAAAAAGACTCGTCAGTTTGTGTGTGTGTGTGTGTTTACAGTGGATGAATGCATTGCAAACAGAAAATGGATGACATCATCCATTTCAGAGAAGGAGGAGGAGGAGATCATCTTCCTTGATGACCTTTAATTTAATGCGAATTAAAAGTTTTCAGGTGTTAAAGTAGAGAGGAGAAGAAGGGGTCAATAGCCTAAAAGAACCAACCAAAATGACCAAGGAGGAAAAGAATACAAAATTCCAATTTTTCTTTTAATAAAATCTACCGGGATATGATTTAATTATGTTTATAAAAATAAAATAAACATTGAGATTTGAAACGTTTTGGTCTTTTTCAAGAATTTTATATTTAGTGTTCGATCCCCGGTTGCGTACAATGATTTTTTTGGATTTATAATATTAAAAAAAAAAAAAAAAAAAAAATTGATATCATTTTATAATTAGAAACGTTTCGGTCTTCTTGAAGAAAAAATTGATTTAGTATTTTTTAATTTGAAACGTTTAAGACTTCTTCAAAAAAAAAAAAACTGATATCATTTTTAGTTTGAAACATTTCGGTCATCTTCAGGAAAAAACTGATATATTTTTTAATTTGAAATGTTTCGGTCTTCTTCAAGAAAAAAATTGATATCATTTTATAATTAGAAACGTTACTGTCTTATTTAAAAAAAGTAAATTGATTTCTTTTTAATTTGAAATGTTTCGGTCTTCTTCAAGAAAAAACTGATATCATTTTTAGTTTGAAACATTTCGGTCTTCTTCAGGAAAAACTGATATATTTTTTAATTTGAAATGTTTCGGTCTTTTTCAAGAAAAAAATTGATATCATTTTATAATTAGAATCGTTTCAGACCAAGAAAAAACTGATATCATTTTTAGTTTGAAACATTTCAGTTTTCTTCAGGAAAAAGCTGATATCTTTTTTAATTTGAAATGTTTCGGTCTTCTTCAAGAAAAAATTTTATATCATATTATATTTATGAGGAGGGTCATGGCTAATCGGATAAGTTGCTGATTACGAATTTAGAGTTGCTATACTACTCGGGTTCAAATCCTACTTGCCGTGAACATTTTCAAACATCGCCAATGTCTCCTCCGGTTCTCTGTAATTGGAGTTATTCTCTGGTGATAGATAGTTAAAAAAAAAATTAAAATATTTAGAAACGTTTCGGTCTTCTTCAAGAATTTTGTAAAATTTAGTGTTCTATCCTCAGTTGGGTATAATGGTATTTTTGATTTAATTTATTAAAAAGATATGATATTATTTTATAATTAGAAATATTTCGATCTTCTTCAAGAAAAAAATTGATATTATATTTAGAAACGTTTCGGTCTTCTTCAAGAATTTTATATTTAGTGTTCGATCCCCGATTAAGCAAAACTCATTTGTTTTATTTAATTTATTTAAAAAAAAAAAATTTAATTTTTAAAGTTTCGGTCTTCTTCAAAAATTTCTTATCAAGTGTTTTTTTTTTACAAGAATTTCTGAATATTTGAAATCCAATTTTAATTAATTATATTCTTGGCGATAAAAAATAAATAAAAATTTATTATATACTCTTTGAAAGAGAAGGTGATCGAATTTCTAAATAAGGAAATTTCTTTGATTCTTCTTCATTAAATATTCAATTAAATAATTATTTATTCATTTATGGAAATTTGAATAAAAAAAGGCGAAATTTTTTTATTTGCTAATTAAATCTCACAACAATTAATTAATTATATTCTTTGTTTTTAATAAAATGGCGGACAGAGACGCTCTTCCATCTCAATAAAAAAAACATCTTTTTTAATAAATTTACAATAAATTTAAATACAAGTGTGGCATATCATTGTAATCAGAAAAATGGCAGAATTGAGAATATGCAATAAAAGGTTTATGTTAGCTAATGAAAAAAAAAAAAAAATTCTCCGATTAATGAAGTGACTTTCCCTTTATTTATCGGATACGGCATTTATTTATTTATTGATGTGGCTGGCGAGAGAACGAATGAACGGTTCAATGGCTTAATATGAAACCTAACCTTGAGATCTTTATCATATTGCAATTCTTTTTTTTTTTTTTTTTTTTATAAATATTGAAATTCAATAAATATGAGTAATCAAATCTGCTTTA
>JAKCPI010002598.1:0-26959 GCA_023213315.1 Euborellia annulipes
AAAGTTGTTCAAAATAATAAATTAAACAGTTTTGTTTATGATAAATATTTTCATAAAATTAATATTTAAAGATATATTGTGAATTTTTCGAAAATTATGATTAAACAGACAGTGGATAATTCAATAAAATTAATAAGAAAAAATAAAATACATTATAAATTATTGAATTATAATTGTGTGATTTAATTTCTAATTTTAATTTATTTTCAGTTTTTTTTCTTCAATTTCTTTTAAAGATATAAAAAAAAATTTTCAAACAAAAGTTGTTCAAAATAATAAATTAAACAATTTTGTTTATGATAAATATTTTGATAAAATTAATATTTAAAGAGATATTGTGGATTTTTCGAAAATTAATTTGACCGATTTTCTTGTAATTTTTTTTTTTTTCAACGAATAGAGAATTTTGCGCCCTTCTGACACCAACTGACACATCTAATGATTAACCGTTTATTTTGTGCCATACGATCGATTAGAACCGGAGTTTTTTTCCCTACATTTTATCTTCTCAAGTAGAAAATAATAAACCCTTAAACGGATCATTTTGGAAAAAAAATATGGTTCGAAATTTATTTTATTTAAATATTAATAGATTAACTAATTTTATTTTTTTCCTTTGTTTCAGGTAAGAGAATGAATTTCATTTACCTAGTGGTGCCATCTGGTATGTGTTAAAAATATTATCATAGTTAATTATTTTCTTTTTAATTTTACTGTTATAAAGGTATACTGTAACTCAATTTGTTTTTTTCAATTTTTTTATTTGAAATTCTAGACAATTAGACATATTTACATGTTTTTTTTTTTTTTAATATGTTTCATGTATCGTTTTATTTTTGGAAAAACTCATTGCAAACAAGGCGGATCGTGAAGCTAGTGTTTTGAGATAATCTATATATTCGCTCCATTTGTCTATTTGTGCAATCTCGTCTAATTTCAAAATGTTTAAAGACCTAGGGAATAAAATTTAGAGAAAAACATCTTTTGTTGATATTAGGGTCCGACCGAAACAAGAAAACCGAATTTCGGGCTCAATCTTAGTTTCGGCCGAAACCGAAACCGAATCTGAAACTTGTATTTCCTATACAAAATTCATATCATTTTACTTTTTTTTTTTTTTACTTTTCTCTTGCAAAACGAAATTTTAGGGAGACGAAATTTTTTCCGTCCCTTTCCCGACTTCACAAAAATTTTTTTCTCCCTCACGTGGAAATCAAATCATTTGACCGTTTTTTTTTTTGCGTGCCAGCCTCATTCCATCTTTTCAAAGTCAGGTTTCGGCTGTTTTTTGACTTGGTCTTATGTTTCAAATTCTTTTTATTGTTGAAATAACAGATAATTTCTTTTGTGACCTTCTTATACCGCTGTGAATCAATGTATATGTAACAACCCCCAAAGCCTAGCATTGAGGTAAGGGAGACAAATAAATAAATAAAATTAAAAAAAAAAATAATACACTTGCGCTTATTTCGACATTGCTTTATAAGTGTTTATTATAAAACAGTCAAAGTGTATTATTATTTCACTAATAAAAATAAAAATTAAAAATTTTAAACATATCATCTAGTGTATTATTTACTATTAGTTAAATTAATGAAGTGAATATCTGAGTTCGAATATTAATGGGCATATATTTTAATTTTTGTTTGTTTCAACCTGTGTCTCTAAACCAGTCATTAATAAAATTTTATTTATTAATTAATGGCACAATTTCTCCCAAGATAGAAAAAAAAAGTGCAAGAGTTCTTCACCTTAATGTGGGGGGGGGGGGGGCGAAGTCCACCTAAAGCGGGTTGCGCGGATAGTGTATATATAAAAATAAATTCTTTCGTTTATTTATTAAATTTATTTATTTATTTTTTTTCTAAATTAAAAAGTGTAGCAGAGATAAATTAATTTATTATTTGGGATCGGCGTGTTGTTGTTGTTGTGACTTTAACTAGCCCCTTTCTAGCCAGCCAGCCCCATGACGGAAACTGGAAAGCAAACTTGACATAATGGATCTATATCTATCTCGTAAAACACCCCACCTCCACCTTCCACCAGCAAACAAGAAGGACTAAACTTCTAAACCACAACTTATTACACGTCCTTTACTTGCCCTTAACTCGCTCAGGTCTAAAAAAAAAAAACAACCAAATGATGGAACTTTGTGACCAACTAATTCGTGTCACTATAAACAAATAAATCCCTTTTTATTTTCTCTTACCTATAAAATAATTAATTTTTGAATTTTAATCAAAATCGTTGGAGCGAATTTTGAGAAAATCGAAAAAAACTGAAAAAGTACATCAGTAAAGTACTAGTACTCTTTGGCTAATTTTGTTTAACAGCTTCCTCTCAGGTCCTAGGGGGGTAAATAACTTAAATATAAAATTTCAACCTCCTTAGCTCATTTCCTTATTGCTTTATTTTGAGCCCCAGGGACTGCCTGTTCCAACTCTCAATTATTTTATTAAAATAAGATTTTTTTTTTTTAATTCCAAAATCAGTTTAGAGAAGTACACGACCCATTGGAAAGCTCTTAAGCTTAAAAGCCATGCGAAAGAGAAAGAGAGAGAGTGATGTAATTTTAAGTAAAAACTTTATTTTCTGACTGAAATTGAATTTATACTGGTTAGTGATGAATTCTTTGCATTGAGAGACTCACCTATTTGATACCGCCTATTGCGGGCTGCAGCACCCTCTTCACATCTTTATTAGATAAACTTCTCAAAGTCAGTAGATTAAATTTAAAAAGAAATTTAAGTCCTAGTGGACATAAATGAATTCTTAAGCGAAGGTGTTACGCATGTTTTCCCGATAAGAGGGCGTAGTGTGTCATAAAAAGTATGCCCAAAAAATCAAGTAATTCAAAAATTTGCCAAGAGATGTCAGAATGGTAGCTAATAATATTTAATGCATTTGGTTGATTTCCATTGATCTTTTAACAATAAATAATTTATAAATGTTATTATATATTATGTATCTTTTATAAAAGCATAAAAATATATAAATATAGGCTAATACGAGGATCGGCTGTTAGACTAGCCTGCCATCTATTGCAAGAATGCTCAACTAATTTGACATTTGATTTTTAAATAAATCATCTAAGCTTATTTTAAAAATTTCTTAATTAATATGTGATTAATAATAACAATAAATTCATTTTTAAATTTAAAAAAAAATTAAAGATTATTGGGACAGATTGTTTTTTTGTATTTGCTTGATAACAAAAAAATTAATTACGATAATTTTTTAATAAGTCATTAAAAAAATTATAGCTCGATGTCCCAATAATATCTCTTTTGAATTTAATTCATTTAAAAAAACGGCATTGAAAAATTCCTTATAATAATGTCTAGTTTTTTTAAAGTACTTTTAGACGTCGCTCCTGAACTCCCTTAAAAGAATTCTATATAGCGTACATATTGAAAGAAAAAAACGACAAAAATCGGTCAAATAGTTTCTGAGTTAAAAAGAAAAGGAAAATAATTAAATCTTACAATTGTTATTCTATATTTTAATGATTTATATTCAATTTTATTTTTGTTTTAATTTTACAATTACGGTGGAACCTGAAAAGAAATAAAATATACCGAAACAGCATATCTACTCACACTAGAATTTTTTTTTTGTGTCCAGTTTAAAAACTTTATTATGTGTAAAGTTATAAATAAAAAAAAAAAAGTAGAGGGAGAGGTGGAATATCACGACGTTTGTTTGTGTTAGGCAAATATTTGAGAGAGAATGATGTCTTGGGTAACATAATACGTGATTATAACGCATCAGCGCTTTATTTCTTGTGTGTGTGTGTGTGTGTGTCCAGTCAGTCAACTTCCCTCCTCTCCCCCCCACTCCCACGCATTCAACATCCGTTCACAGGTGGAAATTACTAATAAATATTTCTCCCCCCCCCCCCGGGTCGGTCGTCTTTTATCTATTTATTTATCAATTAGCCACGATGATGATGAACGTCTAAAATATCTAATAGTGCTATATAATGTTATTTTTAAGTCATAAAGTCAATAAATATTTTAAAAAAATGCATTATATTTAATTTTAATTTTTTTTTAATTTTAATTTAATATTTATTTAATTTAATTTTATTTAATTAATTTTAATTTAATATTTATTTAATTTAAGGCCTATAAAAAAAAGTGGATGAATGACTACGGTTGCAGCCGGAATTAAAAAAAAAAAATAAATAAAAAATGAATGACTTAAATGGCCTTAATAGTCGATACACCCAAATATCCAATAATAATAAATGAATTAATGTTGTTTTTTTTTTTTTTTTGTTTGACAAACTTCTCTTTTTTTGATTAGTAGAGCAGAGTATGCCCGCCATAAGACAGGCGACGCAGCTAGTCTCGCTAGATCACTTCGTTTTTAATAATACTAGCCGCGTCGCCCGCCTTCGGCGGGCTTCACGCCTAGCCGGGGGCTTCGCCCTCCTGGACCCCCCTAGCTGGCTCGGGCCCGCCTGCGGCGGACCCTCGCCTGTTCTTATTTATGAGAACCCGTGGCGCCCGCCTTTACATATAGACAGGGGGCTTCGCCCCCCCCTGGACCCCCCGCCAGCTGGCTCGGGTCCGCCTGCGGGGGACCCTCGTTTTTTTTTTTTTTTTTTTTAAAACACATTTTATTCTCTGACATTCCACACATTCACACAGTCTTCGAACTTAGGATTTAGGACTTTAATAACCGTTATTTAATAATATATATTTATTTGGGGTCCAGGCATCTATTAACATTTGGTATCCAAAGACAAATAAAATCATCGGACTGCTGGGGTGAACCCGACGGTATACGATTAGACCTAACCTCACACCAAGCCCCGAGGGCCCCTTTTTTCTTAATTATGAAAAAAAATTATCATTACTATTCCAAACCAGTGCCTGTTTGAAGATTTGTTTACATTTATGGAATACACAAATGAAAAGAATACTTAAATATTTCTCTATACATTTCCTATGGGAGAAATTGTAACTTTAAAAATTAATAACTCAAAAAGTTATGGGAATTTCGGGATGAAAATAATTTTCCTTTAATCCCGAGAAGGTCCTCTTTATGCAAAAAAAATTTCATTTCGAAATTCCAACGGGAAGTTTCCTAAATAGAGCGTGACAGACAGACGGACAGACAGACAGACATTAGTGAATTATATATATATAGATTTCTTAATTTTCTTTTGATATCAAATAAATTGTAATTTAATTCTCCCCGTTAGAATAAATAAAACATACATTTTATTTGTTTTTAATTAGCAAATTGATCTAATTTTTTTTTTTTTTTTCGTAATAAAGTAAAAAAAAAAAAATGACGTCAGTAAAGTGTTTTAATTTTCTAATAAACATCACCACAAGTTTAAAATAAAATCTACAATAAATATAAACATATATATATATATATATGTATATTGAGGGCTCGCTGGTGTAGGGGGGGGCGAGGGGGTCGCTCTGCAAAGAAGATCCCTGTTCAAATCCTTGGCGGCGGGGTTTTCATTAAATAAAAATATTTTTTAATGAAACAAATCCTCAAGCAAGCCCTGGATTGGAATATGGATCTTTCCACAAAGCCCTCAGGCAACTCTACGAGGAGAGGGAGTGCTGTGACATCCCGTCCTGTGGAAGGGACGTAAAGAAGGTTCCCTCTCAGTGATGCATTCCTTCGAAAGGAGAGGCCGCCGGTGCTGAGGGGCCCTCCTCAAACTGGGAAATCCTCCATAGAATAGAAGAGGTTGGATATAAGGAGCCGGTTGGAACCAGAAATAAGGATTAGTTCCTAGCTAGAGACGACGCAGGAGGAGGAGTTAGAGATAGGAAATGATGTAACTTCCGGGTGCCGGTGAGATGGCCGGCCAGGGGCCGTTGGGTTTGAGGTGTGGTTTCGTAAGAAAGCACCTCGGGAAATAAAGGGGAAGAATTAAAAAAAAAAAAAAAAAAATACATGTATATTTCAATAATTAAAAGACATCAAAACAAAAAAATAAACAAAAATTCTGTTACTTTGATGTTAAGAGAGAAAATTAATTATTTACATTTCTTGATAATATTTTGATTAAATACACGAAAGAGGAATGAAATGAATATTTTTTTTTTTTATTTTGAGATGTAATGCCGCCAAAAAAAAGACCTTCAAGGCATTAAAAGAAAATCTAATTAGGGCAGGCGCAATATTTACGAAAAAAAAAAAAAAAAAAATTTGTATAAATAAATACGAAAAAAAAAGAGTTGAGAGAGATCAAAAAATAAAGAAGAACGAAAAGAGCAGTCATTCAAGCGGATATGTTAGAATTTATCCAACGCCTATCTCCCTAAAATATATATATTCTAAATCCTGCCATTTTTCTGATTACAATGATATACCACACTTATATATATAAATTTATTGTAAAGTTGTGAAAAAAGGATTTTTTTCTTCAAGTGGAGTAATAAATTAATTGTCAGACATTTTTTTTTTAACCTAAAAAAAATAATAATAACAATTAAAATTTATTTTTAATTATTATGCGTTTTAATTGTAATTAATATTATTGTTGTTTAATTAGCAAAAACTCTTTTCTTTTCACTTAAACGAAAAAATCATCTTTTTTAACCAATTTATTAAAAATTTAAATACAAGTGTTATATATCATTGGATTCAGAAAAATGGCACGGTTTATAAAACATTCAATAAAATTGAATATTTTATGTTATGTCTAAGAGTAAAATCTTAAATTATTTCTTCTCTTAAGTAATAAACAAGGTTCTATTTAATGGAATATTTCAATCCCATGGGATAATTTTAATTGGAATAAAATACGCTCTCACTTAAGCTCCAAGAGAGAGGGTGGGCTCTTAAATTCAAAATAAGTGATAATTCCCTTTTAGTGCTCTAAATCGCGTCGTGTGGCTGAATAAATTCCGCTTTCTCTATCTAGTAAGAAGACGAAAAATGAGTGGATTAAATTTCGCATATTGTTTTGAACTTAGTTGTTTTTTTTTTTAATTTAAAATCAATCACAAACTTCCAAAATTAACTGATATTTTATATGAAACTGAAAAAAAATTTAAATATCTTTTAAAATATTAATTTTATCAAAATAATACTCCTTAACAAAAATTTTCTTTTAATGATTTTAAACAAATTTTGTTTGAAAATTTTTTTTATATCTCTTTTCGTTTAGGAGATATAGAAGAAAAACGATTTTCTTAAAATTAATTACGGGATATAAAAAGAAAAAAAAATTAAAATTAATTTTATTGTTTATTGTTATTTTTATTATTGTTGTTTTAAATTAAAAAACAAAATGGCGGAAGACCCTTTTTCTTCCACTTCAAAGATAAAATCATCTATTTAATGAATTTATAATCAATTTAAATACAAGTGTGGTGTATCATTTTAATCAGAAAAATGGCGGGATTTCGAATATTTAATAAAAATGATATATTTGACGTAAGAAAAAATTAATCCATTTTCAAGAATGAAGGCAAAAAAACGTTATCGATCTCTCTCTCTCATTCTATTAATAATTCATTTACGAACATTTCATTCTTCCCTTCCCCTTAACTCCCTTGGACGACACGAATTAACGTAATAATAAATTCTTTGGGAAGCGGACAGGCAGAAAACCAACTCCCCTTTTCCACAACCTGACACATGATTGGCCGGGAATGTGTAAAATGTTTTGTTTTTTTCCCACCTCTCTTATTTATTTTTATTTTATACACGAAACAATAAAATGTATTTATATTTTATGTTTGTATTAAAAAAAAAAGAATAAAATTATGGTTTGTTAAGAGGGATTAGAAGTTTTTCGGGGGGGGGGTCTGGTGTGACTAGTCTCACAGCACACAACTTTCTCTTTCCTTCGGCAATTTAAAGGTGCATTCTGTACTTGTTTACCAGAATATACTGCAGATTTTGTGTCGACATGTATTTAGTTCCCGGCAGTAGGGAATATTTGAATTCAGATGCAAAATTTATAAGTATGGGAAAATATTTATATTTTGTTACCATGGCAACCATTTCTCCTATCTTTCCTATGAAGCACAAGAGTAAAGTGTGCTTCAAACAATTTTGAGGTCAAAACGAGAATATACATTTGAAAGAGCATCTAAAAAATAATTGATTTTTGAATTTTAATCAAAATCGTTAGAGCGAATTTTGAGAAAATCGAAAAAAAAACTGAAAAAGTACATCAGTAAAGTACTAGTAATCTTTGGCCGGTTTTGATTAAAAGCTTATTTTTCCGGTCCCGGGGGTGTTTAAGTTAAATATAGAATTTCATCCTCGTAGCTCAATTCCTTCATGCTTAAAATTGAACACAGACACACACACCCACCCACCCACCCACCCACCCACCCACAGACAGACCATGTCGCGAAAACCACTTTTTTGGATTCAGGGGACCTCAAAACGTGAAGATCCATCAAAATCTCGACATCGAATTTTTGACATGAAACCAATACTTTCTCTCTATATATATATTACATATATACATAGGTAAGAGAAAGTAAAAAAAAGAATAAAATTATGGTTATGTTCAAGAGCGGATTCAGAGAAGTTTTTCGGGGGGGGGTCTGGTGTGACTAGTCTCACAGCACACAATTTTTTTCTTTCTTTCGGCAATTTAAAGGTGCATTCTGTACTTGTTTACCAGAATATACTGCAATATTTGAATTTCGTGTTAGATTGTATGTAAAGGCGCTGCGATAGTTCATACAATACAGATGGCGTGCATATCGGAATGCGGCAGCCATCTTGCTTGACATTGTCATAGATGTAAAAACCTTTGTAATTTTAATTGAATTGTACATTGAGGGACAATATTAAGTCCCACCCATACGTTTCCTACTTGTGATTATTTCATTGTTTAAAAAAATATAATATTATACAATATATATTTTTAATGGAAACTTTCATGGTTCTAACCTAGAATAGAAATTTTCCAGTCTTATATTAGTAGAGCTGTGTTTTTCAATCTTTTCAATTTACAGGTTGAAAAATTCTGGCGATTCTCTTGGTTCATGACCGACAAAAAGATTGTTAATCAAAAGACTATGTAAGTTATATGATTTTCTCTATTTTGGTACCTATTTCCCTTCTCCATGAAATTATGTTTTTATTATCGTGTAGAACTTTGCCCTTTTCCTTTTGCCGCCTACCCTCCGTGTAGGGCTTCGCCACCCCTAGGGGTCCCGACCCACAGATTGAAAAAAACTGTTATAGAGTGCAGATCGTTATTAATATTTATATATAGTAGCCTATATATAAAATTGCTATTAATTAATCAAAAATCATGAAAATTAATATTTTGTTTCTGATTTTCTCATTTTTCTGAAATTAATATTTATAAACAATATGTATTTAATTTAATTTATGATTATTAAAAAGAAAAAATTATTAAATTAAAAATAAATCACCAGAATATCACTAAAATTTACAACGTTGCCAGGTTGTTGATACTTAATTTTAAGTCATACTTAAATTGTGCGGTGCGATTGGGCATTAATAAAGTAGTTTTTGAAAAAACGATTTTTGTTGTAGTCCATTGCGAACATTGAGTAGAAAAAAATCTACAAGTAATATTTCTACAATATAATATTTTTTATAAGATTTAAACTTTCGACCGTTGGTTCTCGTGGAAACATTTTGTAAATTAAAATTAAATATACAAATTAAACCCTAGGTTATTTGTTTCAAAGGTTTTATTAATTAAAAAATTAACACTTGAAACGTATTTCGACAATTCCTTGTCATCATCAGAGGAATTGTCGAAATACGTATCAAGTGTTAATTTTTTAATTAATAAAACCTTTGAAACAAATAACCTAGTTTTTAATTTGTATATTTAATTTTAAATAATATTTTTTCTAATTTATACTCTTAAAATCTGACAAACAATGTAAGAGATATTGACATTTTTAAGATATTTACTATATTTTTGTTTATTTCTCTTGTAATGTTTTAGTTTATGTTATATAGTGCATATTTTTATAGACTTTTACGTTATAACAAAGTAGGCTCAAAGATCAATAGCAAAGAAACAAAAAAAAATGTTATAGTTTTGAAATTTGGCGGGAATATTTTGAAATTTTATTTAAAGAAACAATTTGAAAAAATATAGGCCTGTTTTTCAATTTATCTTTAGCCTGTTTATATTCTTTTTTTTTTAATATTCCAATTTTTAATTAAAATAATTTCCCATAAAAAATTTTTAATTAAACAGAATTATTATTCTTTTAATTATATTCGGTCTAATTAAATCCCAGAAATATTTATTTATTTTTTTTTTTTCATAATTTTAATTTGAAATGGAAAAAAAAATTCCATAATTAATTGAATAGCAATTTATATTCAAATATTTGTGGTTATTAACAAGATTGATTATTGATTTTAAATCTTGCACATACACACAGATGGCACTAGAATCGAATTACCCAATCCCTTTGCATTATCATTCTAAATTTTATTTATTTTATGACGTCATGGATATCATGGGAAAAAGGATAGATTGATTGATTGATTATATAACCAATCTAGAGATATAAGAGATAACCTCTGGTTCGTTACCTGATGACTGGCCTTGAAATTCGATACTTCCCTCCTTTTTTTTAATAGTCTCAAATAACCTTAAGTAATTTTATTTTTTATTGATCCTTGTAGATTTAATTTCTTTGGGAAAATATGTTAAAATCTTTTTTTTCATGATGGCGTAGATGAAATAAAACTTTTGAATCAGACCAAATTCTTTTTCCACAATTGTACCGTCTAGTGTTTGAGATTTATAGGTTAACAAACCCATTTTGTTTCTAATTAAATTTCTATTAAATTTTATTAACTATAAAAAAGTTAAAAATTGAAATTATTGATGATTTATCAAAATCTGAGAAACAATTTTTCTCTTAAATAATATCCATTTTTATTCTATATTCTAAATTCTGCAATTTTTCTGATTAAAATGATATATAATACTTATATATAAATATTTTTTTTAATATTAAAAAAAAAATATTTTCTTCAAGTGGAGAAAGAAACGCCTCATCCGCCATTTTTTTTTTTTTATATGTATAAAGGATTTGTATAAAGGATTGTTTCAACAATGAACAAATAATATAATTAATTAATAATTAAACAATGGAGAATTCCTCCTTTTTTGAAGAATCAAATAATTAATTAAAATTTAAAAAAAAAGCGTGATTTAATTTACATACAATTAAAATTATATTTTTAATTATTCTTAGAAAATTATTTAATTTTTATTGACTCTTTTTGAAACTAGTTAACCGATTTTTATGGGCATATTTTTCACTGTGTAGTGAATTTTGTGGACAATATCCGAGTAAGGGATTACATTTATTAGCTGAAGCCAGGAAGTCTACACCTATTAAAGCTTTTTGTTTTGGTATTAACAAACAATTAAAATTAATTATTTAAAAATGAATTAAAATTAAAAAAGAAATTTTGAATTTTTTTTTTAATTTTAAGTCCCTATAAAATTATAAAAAAATAAAATTTTCTACACATTGAATAAAAAAAAAAACGGGTGAAAATCTATCAAGTAGTTTCGGAGAATATGTGTTACAAAAATTACAATAATTAAATAAAAATGAAATTTAATATAGTATTAATTTAATTAATAATTAATTTTTAATATATCATTAATTATAAAATAATAATTGGGAGATTTAATTATTGTTAATTCTTAATTCCCTTAAACTCTGAAACTATTTGACGGATTTTCATTTTTTTTTTTTTTTATATGTAGGTTCCTATAAAGGATTTTTTTTATTTATTTATGGAAAGATTTGTTTATAAAATGTATGAATAAATTTATTTTAATGTTTAATATTTATAAAATAAAAATTAATTCTCATTATTATTAATGAATATATTAAATTTTAATTAATTTATTGTTTCTCAATTGTTATTCTAAACAAATATTGAATATTTATTATTTAAATTCTTTGATTTCTATGAAATGACATATTTCCTTAAAAAAATAAAAATTTATATTCAAAGCCGAGAAAATGTTTAAGGGAAAAGAGCATCTCTTTGTTTTTCATAAAATATTCAAAGATCCCCTCCTCCATTATTAATCTTTCCGATGGAGAGAGAATTAAAAAAAAAAAAAAAAGATTTTTTATTATTTATCTCACCTTTTTTGGCAAATGGCAATAAAAATAAATAAGTAAGAAAAAAAAAGCCATTATTATAATCGTAATTTATTACGCGAAAAAAAAAGAGATGAAAAAAATCTCTCAATTTTTTAATTTCTCATTAAAAAAAAAAAAAAAAAAATATTCCTCTAAAACCATCTTTCTCCATTCCCTACATCATTTTTGATCATTTAATTGGGATATATTAAAAGGATTATTCGGATACAATAAGATTGAATCACCTGGGAAATTTAAATCTTCGTAATTTTCTTAATTAGAATTAAAAATAATAATAAACTTTGCAAATTATTTTTTATTTTGTAAAATACATTGTGAGAAGTTAACTACGAAAATACTGGCCCGATTTTTTTTCCGGTTCAAAATTTTTTTGTTTTTTTACTTTCTCTTACCTCTAAATATATGTTAATATATATAGAGAGAAAGTATTGGATTTTTGTCTAAAATTTGATGTCGAAATTTTGATGGATATACACGTTTTGAGGTCCCCTGAATCCAAAAAAAGTGATTTTCGTGACATGGTCTGTCTGTGTGTTTGTCTTTGTGTCTGGGTTCAATTTAAAGCATGAAGGAATTGAGGTAGGAGGTTGAACTTTTATATTTAAGTTAGGCACCCCCCTGGGACGTGACACGAAACTTTTGAACAAAAACGACCAAAGAGTATTTTACTGTTTTTTTCGATTTTCTCAAAATTTGCTCCAACGATTTTGATTAAAATTCAAAAATCAATTATTTTTTAGATGCTCTTTAAAATGTATATTCTCATTTTCCCATTGAAATCTTCTGAAGACCACTTTACTCTTGTACTTCATAGAAAAGATAGGAGAAATGGATGTCATTTTAATTAAAATATAAATATTTTCCCATACATATTAAAATTTAATTTTTTTTTTTTAAGAAAATTTTATTAAATTAAAATTTTTTAACCCTTTCTTACGAAATATTATATATAAAATATTAAATATTATTATCAAGATCTTAATTAATTATACTGTTTACGTCATTATCGCATGACATGAGGTGGTACTTTATTTAAAGTTCAAATAAAAAATAAGGCCATCATCTAAAAAATTAACTTTATTGAAATATTGCTCATAAACAAAATTGTTCATTTTATTATTTTGAATAACTTTTATTTGAAGAAAATTTTTATATCTTTTATCATTTAAGGTGCGCGTCTCGGGGTGCTAATTTTGGGACTTTCCAGCGGCCACAATTTAGAAGCTATCGACCTCAAATTTTTTTTAAATTAAAGCTATTTAAAATATCTACAACTTATAGAAGCCCTTTTTTTGATTTTCGAAAAAAAAATTTTTTTTTTTAGATTAATCGCATTAAATAAAAGATATTTTAAAAAAAGGAGCTCTATAAGTTGTAGATAATTAAATTAGTAATCATTGTGTTAAAAAATAATTAATTTTTTGCCTTTAATTAATTAGCTGGAAAGTCTAGAATGAAATGCAATTTGTCCCTTGTTTTCCTATGGGGAACACTAACGCCATCTCTTGCCGCCTAGAGGAACTCGGTAGTCAAAAGCTTTCTAACGACTTTTCGAGACGCGCACCTTAATTCAAATGTTACGTACTGTCGGGAACTAAATATATGTCGACACAAAAAATCTGGTCTTACAAGCACAGAACACAACTTTCGATTACCGAAGGTAAGAGAAAGTTGTGTGCTGTGCTCCAGTCACACCAGATTTTTTTTTTTAATTTTTTTTTCAGAAACATTTAGAATACATACAGAATACAATATGACAAACAAAACCTCTTTAGATTTCTTCATTTATAAAATAAAATGTTTCACGATAATAATATTATTACACAAATAATCTGGTATGACTAAATGCACATCACTTTTTTAGATCAATTGTTTAATTTCTATTAGTATATTAAAACTTAAGAGGTAAAATGCATATAATAATAATAAATATTAGTATATCATAGACAGAAAAACGTGTATTTCCATCGAATAGAGGGTGTTTTATAAAATAAAAATACTGATCAAAGTTTTGATTTTATTTTTTTCATTAATATATTCAATGATTTCCAATAATAATAAGAGAGAATGATGTTTTATGTATCGCACACGCAGCCAATACGATGATCAAAAAAACGAAAAGCGTGATTCGATTAAATAACAATTTATTTATTTACGTTTTATGAATTTTAATCAAAAAATCATACTATTGATAAAAATAAAAAGGGAAATGTGTGAATGAGAGAGGAAGTCAGCCAAATGACCTAGAGAGATGATTAAGCGTAAAGGAAAGTAAATGTATTTGTATAATATTAAGAAAATTTATAACGAATTTAATCACTTATAAATAAATAATAAGACCACCTTACAAAAAATTTGGTGTGACTGGCCACACAGCACACAACTTTCTCTTACCTTCGGTAATCGAAAGACTTCTTCAGTTTTTCGCTTATATCTCGAAAACTAAACATATTGCAATTGTACATTACAAAATTGTAGAGTATTAAATTTGCTAAAATTTGGTTCATAAATCAAATTTGTAAACCGGTCTAACTTTGATCGGCCTTACCTCGGTTAATATTGGGTCTACATATAATCAAAGAGATCCTCTTGCCAGGATCCAGGAACAATTTAATAGTCTGGACCTGTGTAAGGATATTGACATTCACTTGGTATCATATCGGGGCTTAGGGAATCACCTAAGGGAGGAGTTGTGAGACTTTTTTTTTTTTTTTCTTCTATATGTGTGTATTTGTTTTGAATTTTGTTTTGTTTTGTTTTGAATTTTGTTGATTTTCATGACTGATGTTAATTTTAATTTGACTATGTAATCTTGCTGTATTGCTACGTGCACACTGGCTGTCCATCCAATTTGGCTCAATGCTGTAAATGGAAGCCGTGATGTACCTGTTTTTTTTTATGTGATTGAATAAACTTAAACTTAAACTTTATATTCGTTTTAACAACCAAATTGTAGCAAATTTAATGCTCTACAACGGTGTATGGTACTATGGTGCACAAAATATGCTTATTTTACGAGATATAAAAATGTCCGGCTTTCTTAGTAAAAATCTGGTGTGACTGGCGCACAGCACACAACTTTCTCTTACCTTCGGTAATCGAAAGTTGTGTTCTGTGCTTGTCACACCAGATTTTTTGTGTCGACATGTATTTAGTTCCCGACAGTACGGTACATTCGATTTTCAAGATGTAAAATTTATAAGTATGGCAAAATATTTATATTTTGTTACCATGACATGTATTTCTCCTATCCTTTTACATACCTTCATGTATAATCCGGTCAATTTAGCAGTACTCGCCGTTTTAATAAGATTTAAACTTGCGACCGTTGGTTCTCGTTGAAACATTTTGTAAATTAAAATTAAATATACAAATTAAACACTAGGTTATTTGTTTCAAAGGTTTCAAACCATTCAAACAATTTAAACCATTTCTCCTATCTTTTCTGTGGAGTACAAGAGTAAAGTGCTCTTCAGAAGAATGACAAAATGAGAATATACATTTTAAAGAGAATCTAAAAAATAATTGATTTTTGAATTTAAAAAAAAATCGTTGGAGGAAATTTAGAGAAAATCGAAAAAAACTGAAAAAGTGCATCAGTAAAGTACTAGTACTCTTTGGTCGTTATTGTTCAAAAGCTTCGTGTCACGTCCCATGGGGGTGTTTAACTTAAATATAAAATTTCAACCTCCTCGCTCTTTTCGTTCTTGAGATATTTTGTTCACAGACACCCAAGACACACAGACAGACACACACACAGACAGACCATGTCGCGAATGCCACTTTTTTGGATTCAGGGGACCTCAAAACGTGAAGATCCATCAAAATCTCGACATCGAATTTTTGACATGAATCCAATACTTTCTCTCTCTATATATATTAACATATACCTATATAGAGGTAAGAGAAAGTAAAAATTCGAAAAATTGCTCTAGTTTCTACAAAAGCAAACTGATTAAAACGACCGAAACGTTGGCCCTGGCACTTTACATTTAATAATAAAAATTGAAAGGAAAAAAACTAGCTGCGTTGCTCATTGGGGAATTCCTGAACCTCAAATAAAAAAATTATTTTTACATTTATTTTTAGTGTAGGAGAAACAAAAATTTCATATGAAGAAGCCAGACCCAAAAATCATGTTGACCAGTGTTATTTTTCAGATGCTCTTTAAAATGTATATTCTCATTTTGTCATTGAAATCTTCTGAAGACCACTTTACTCTTGTACTCCATATAAAAGATAGGAGAAATGGTTGCCATGGTAACAAAATATAAATATTTTCCCATACTTATAAATTTTACATTTGAATCCGTACTGTCGGGAACTAAATATTATATGTCGACACAACAAAAATCTGGTGTGACAAGCACAGAACACAACTTTCGATTACCGAAGGTAAGAGAAAGTTGTGTGCTGTGCGCCAGTCACACCAGATTTTTTATTCATGGTATTATTTAATTTTCAATAATTAACTTTTAACTAGATCACGTATATTTATCACACGCAACTCGCTTCTCGTATCGATTCAAGTGTTTATTATTACGTATTTTTATTCCGCCTCCTTTGGGTAACCCATCCAGCGGTAATAGCCACGTGACACGGCTACCGGAGGAGAGGCAAGGGACTCCCTCTTCACTAGAGAGTGGAGAGAGAGAGAGTTGTCTGTCTGTCTGTCGTTGGCTGGCTGGCTGGCTGGCCAGTTGCCTGCTTGCTTGCTTGCCTTTCAGTCAGTCACTCGCTTATTGCCTTACGTTCCGGTTGTTGTTTTTCGGATGGCGGCGGCGACGGCTTTTGTCGTGTGTCAAATCAAATAATACTCACTGTGTGTGTTTGTGTGTGTGTCTTGTGTTTGTGAATGTGTGTGTGTCCAAGTGTCAAAAAGTGTGTTAATAACAATGGAGTTGTTTTGGGTTTTGTTGCTGTTGTTCGGTGTTGTGCCTAAACCAACAGGTATGTTGTACTACTACTACTACACCACCCCCTTCCCCTTCCCCTTCCCCTACCCCCTGACCTGACCTGACCTAGGTCAAAACCCTTTACGTCAACCTTGGCCTTGTCTTCCGCTCTAATCGATATCTTCTCTCTTAACACTTTTTTTTTTTGTAAACAAAGTTTCGGTTTTCTTCATAATATTTCTTTTTATTGGATAACTCACAATAAAATTTAAAAAAAAAAGTATAAGCCTACTGTCAGTTGATGATATGGAACGTTTCGGCTTTCCTCAAGTAATTATTGTTTCAATCCCTAGTGTATACATTCGTTAAAAAAAATATACCTGGTATATATATTTTAAAACGTTTTCTTCAAGGTAATTAAGGATTTTATCCCCGTTTGAATGACTTATATTTATGTCATTTATTTTATTGATACGAAAAATGTCGTATTGGCGAATCTTGATGTGAAACGTTTCGGTTTTCCTCAAGTAATTTTTGTAATATCAATAATATTGCGGTTTCAATGCCTAGTAAATTAATTTGTTTTTTTTTTTTTATTTATAGGCTAATATAATTTATTTAAAAAAAAAAAAATTTAAAACGTTTCGGTTTTCCTCAAATAGGTATTAATATTTAGTATTTTATCCCCCCCACCCCCACTCATATTTTTGTGATTTAATTTATTGAGGAAAAAATGGAATTTCGTCGAATCATGATATGGAACGTTTCGGTTTTCCTCAAGTAATAATATTGTAGTTTCAATTCCTAGTTGATTAACATGTTTTTATTTATAATTTATGAAAAAAAACACACATTTAAATAAAAACGTTTCTGTTTTCTTCTATTGAGAAAAAATGGCGTATTGTTGAATCATGACGTGAAACGTTTCGGTATTCTTCATATAATTATTGTAATAATATTGCCGTTTCAATGCCTAGTAAATTAATTTGTTTTTTTTTTATTTATAGGCTAATATAATTTATTTAAAAAAAAAAACTTACTTTTAATACGTTTCGGTTTTCTTTAAAAACTTCTTAATATTTAAGATTTTATCCCCGATTAATGGACTCATATTTTTGTCATTTAATTTATTGAGAAAAAAAAATGGAATTGTGTCGAATCATGATATGGAACGTTTCGGTTTTCCTCAAGTAATAATATTGCGGTTTCAATCCCTAGTTGTTTTTATTTATATTTTATAAAAAAAAAAAAAATACTTCTGTTTTTTTCAAAGACTTTATAATAGTTAGAATTTATCGCCGATTTTTGTGATTTATTCTATTAAAGAAAAAAAATGCCCTATTGTCGAATCATGATGCGAAATATTTCGGCTTTTATCAAGTAATTATTGTAATAATATTACAGATTCGATCTCCAGTGGATTGGCTCGTTTTTATAAAATTAAAAAAAAATTTTAAACGTTTCGATCTTCTTCAAGGGCTTCTTAGTTTATCTCCGATTGGTGGACTCACAGAAAATTTATTTTATTGAAAAGAAAAATGACGTATTGTCGAAATCTACGAAATGGAACTCCTTCTTCTATTGTAAAAATACAAACAACCACTTTACAACGTTTCGGTTTTGTTCAAGAATATTCGGATTTGATATCCAGTTAGATGTCTTTTTTCTTTAATTAAGAAAAATAAATAAATAAAATAGATTACTGTCAATTCAGATTGTGGAATGTTTCGGAGGATTTAATAATTTCATCACATGTTGGTTGATTCATTTTTTTTTTAATTATGATGTCATTTCATGCTTTAAAACGTCATTCTCAGTATACTTGTACTTGACATGTTGTTTCCTATCAAATGTCAATCTGGATATCACCCTATAATAAGAAGACCATATGATATTTATCTATCCAATGATTAAATAAAACAAATAAAATGAAATTTCTATTTAACAAAATTTTAAAATTACATGTACTAGTTCCTCAAACCACATTTTTGTCAAATTTTTTTCAAAGTAAATCTTTTCCCTTACCTCACTCTTGTACTTCATAGGAAAGATAGGAGATATGGTTGCCATGGTAACAAAAGCAAAGTACACAACTTTCTCCTGCCGAAAAGTAAGAGAAAGTTGTGTGCTGTGCGACCAGTCACACCAGATTTTTTCCTTTAAACACCAGCTTGTAATTAATATTAATTATTTTCATGATAATAAACAGGAAATGACATTTCGCAAAAATACAACCTAACCTAAAATCACCATCGTGAAATTCTTTACACTTTAAAAAAAGCCCCATAAAAATCCATCAAGTAGTTTCAGAGTAAATTCATTTCAAAGGAAAATTTGAAATTAAATCTCACAATTATTATTCTATAATTAATCATATAAATACCTAAATCTTTACTTTTTTTTTACCCATAAATATTAAAACCTAGCCTAAATTAGGAGTTAGGGTTAGGTACCCCCTTAACAGTAACATGAAACTTTTGAAGAAAATCGGCCAAAGAGTACTGATGTACTTTTTCAGGCTTTTTCTAAATATTCAAATTCAAAAATAAATTATTTTTTAGATTCTCTTTAAAATGTATATTCTCATTTTGCTCTCAAAATTGTTTGAAGCACACTTTACTCTTGTAAAAAAGATAAAAGAAATATTTTTCTATAAATTTTTAATTCTAATATTTTACTGAATATATTTCGACACAAAAATCTGGTGTGGATGCCCAGAACACAGCTTTCAATTGTCGAAGTTGTGTGCTGTGCGACCAGTCACACCAGATTTTATTTTGTTTTTAAGTTTTTCTCACATACTTGCCTTATCTTATCTTTTTTTATTTATATTTGTCTTTGAAATTAAATTTTTTCTTTAATCTAATTCAAAATACAATAAAGGTATGTTTGTTACCTTTATGAATGGCTTAAATTCTATAAATAGTTAGAAAAAAAAATCTCATAAATCCATTTATAGTAAAAGAAAAATGTAAATTAATAAAATTTAATATTTATATAATTAATTATTGAATAATAATTGTGAGATTTAATTTCAATTTATCTTTTGAAATGCATTTCCTCTGAAACTACTTGAAGAATTTTTTTTTTCAATGTGTAAAAATTTTTTTAATAATGCTAAAAACTAATTTTTGAAAACTTATAATAATAATTTAAATTAAAGTAAATATATTCTATAATATTCTATAAACAATGGAATGAATTTCGTTATATTATTATTTCCTTTAAATTGGCAAAGGAAAAAAATCTTCATATGTCAAAAATAGTAAATGATATAAAAAAATTTTCAAACAAATTTTTTTTAGAATTAAAAATACAACATTTTTGCTTATGAATATTATTTTGATAAAGTTAATATTTTAGAAGATATTTTGATTTAAGTTTCATACAATAAACTACCAGTTAATTTTTTTTTTTTGGCTGTTCGATCAGGCATTTAGCGCATGCGCATTGATAAAAAACGTATTGCTTTTCGTTATTGTTCTTTTTAAATAATATAATTGCATATTCTCACTTCTGCCATTTTTCTGGTTAAAATGATATACGACACTTGTATTGAAATTGATTGTAAATTAATTAAATAGATGATTTTATTTTTGAAGTGGAAGGAAGAGCGTCGTCCGCCATTGTTTTTTAATTTAAAACAACAATAAACAATTAATATAATTAATTTTAATTTTTCTTTTTCTTTTTAAATCCCGTAATTAATTTTAAGAGAATTGTTTTTCTTCTATATCTCCTAAACGATAAGAGATATAAAAAAAATTTTCAAACAAAATTTGTTTGAAATCATTAAAAGAACATTTTTGTTCATGTGTATTATTTTGATAAAATTAATATTTTAGAAGATATGTAAATTTTTTTTTTGATTTGAGTTCCTTATAATACCAGTTAATTATGTTGGGTTATCTTATTATATAATTTACCGCACCCTGCGGTCCGATTCACTTCTAGTTTTAATATCTTTATAGGCCCACTTAGGACTACAAATTAGCCAAACTTCATCCTAATCCGTTGACTAGTTCCAGAGATATAAGCAAAAAACGCAATAACACACACTTATAAATACATAATTTTTTTTTACATTTCTGGGGTCGTTATGACCTGAAACGTAAAAGATATATAAAAAAAAAATAAATTGGAACGTTAGATTTTTACGATCATAATAATATATAATATATTGGCGGGAAAGTAAAAAATTAGAGAGATCGAAACTGAATGCAGATTGTGTAGCTAGTTATTAAATAAATAAGAATCAAATGTCTGAGAGTAAATAAAAAATAATATTCTCATGAATATCAGAAAAGAATATTATATTTCTTAAAGCAGATTTGATTACTCATATTTATTGAATTTCAATATTTATAAAAAAAAAAAAAAGAATTGCAATATGATAAAGATCTCAAGGTTAGGTTTCATATTAAGCCATTGAACCGTTCATTCGTTCTCTAGCCAGCCACATCAATAAATAAATATAATGCCGTATCCGATAAATAAAGGGAAAGTCGCTTCATTAATCGGAGAATTTTTTTTTTTTCATTAGCTAACATAAACCTTTTATTGCATATTCTCAATTCTGCCATTTTTCTGATTACAATGATATGCCACACTTGTATTTAAATTTATTGTAAATTTATTAAAAAGATGTTTTTTTTATTGAGATGGAAGAGCGTCTCTGTCCGCCATTTTATTAAAAACAAAGAATATAATTAATTAATTGTTGTGAGATTTAATTAGCAAATAAAAAAATTTCGCCTTTTTTTATTCAAATTTCCATAAATGAATAAATAATTATTTAATTGAATATTTAATGAAGAAGAATCAAAGAAATTTCCTTATTTAGAAATTCGATCACCTTCTCTTTCAAAGAGTATATAATAAATTTTTATTTATTTTTTATCGCCAAGAATATAATTAATTAAAATTGGATTTCAAATATTCAGAAATTCTTGTAAAAAAAAAAACACTTGATAAGAAATTTTTGAAGAAGACCGAAACTTTAAAAATTAAATTTTTTTTTTTAAATAAATTAAATAAAACAAATGAGTTTTGCTTAATCGGGGATCGAACACTAAATATAAAATTCTTGAAGAAGACCGAAACGTTTCTAAATATAATATCAATTTTTTTCTTGAAGAAGATCGAAATATTTCTAATTATAAAATAATATCATATCTTTTTAATAAATTAAATCAAAAATACCATTATACCCAACTGAGGATAGAACACTAAATTTTACAAAATTCTTGAAGAAGACCGAAACGTTTCTAAATATTTTAATTTTTTTTTAACTATCTATCACCAGAGAATAACTCCAATTACAGAGAACCGGAGGAGACATTGGCGATGTTTGAAAATGTTCACGGCAAGTAGGATTTGAACCCGAGTAGTATAGCAACTCTAAATTCGTAATCAGCAACTTATCCGATTAGCCATGACCCTCCTCATAAATATAATATGATATAAAATTTTTTCTTGAAGAAGACCGAAACATTTCAAATTAAAAAAGATATCAGCTTTTTCCTGAAGAAAACTGAAATGTTTCAAACTAAAAATGATATCAGTTTTTTCTTGAAGGTCTGAAACGATTCTAATTATAAAATGATATCAATTTTTTTCTTGAAAAAGACCGAAACATTTCAAATTAAAAAATATATCAGTTTTTCCTGAAGAAGACCGAAATGTTTCAAACTAAAAATGATATCAGTTTTTTCTTGAAGAAGACCGAAACATTTCAAATAAAAAAAATTAGTTTTTCCTGAAAAAGACCGAAACATTTCAAATTAAAAAGAAATCAATTTACTTTTTTTAAATAAGACAGTAACGTTTCTAATTATAAAATGATATCAATTTTTTTCTTGAAGAAGACCGAAACATTTCAAATTAAAAAATATATCAGTTTTTTCCTGAAGAAGACCGAAATGTTTCAAACTAAAAATGATATCAGTTTTTTTTTTTTTTTTTTTTTGAAGAAGTCTGAAACGTTTAAATTAAAAATACTAAATCAATTTTTTCTTGAAGAAGACCGAAACGTTTCTAATTATAAAATGATATCAATTTTTTTTTTTTTTTTTTAATATTATAAATCCAAAAAAATCATTGTACGCAACCGGGGATCGAACACTAAATATAAAATTCTTGAAGAAGACCGAATCGTTTCAAATCTCAAGTGTTTTTTTAATATTTTATTTTTATAAAAATAATTAAATCAAATCCCGGTAGAAGTTTTATTAAAGAAAAAAATGAAAAAAAGAAATTTGATATTCTTTTCCTCCTTGGTCATTTTGGTTGGTTCTTTTAGGCTATTGACCCCTTCTTCTCCTCTCTACTTTAACACCTGAAAACTTTTAATTCGCATTAAATTAAAGGTCATCAAGGAAGATGATCTCCTCCTCCTCCTTCTCTGAAATGGATGATGTCATCCATTTTCTGTTTGCAATGCATTCATCCACTGTAAACACACACATACACAAACTGACGAGTCTTTTTTTCGGCGGGGAAGGGGGAGGGGGAGGGGGAGGGGATGATTAAATTCTCAAAGACCTTTTTGTGTGTCTGTCTCTCTCGTCTCGTCACAATAGAAACTTTAATATAGATAAGAATAAATTTAATCTTTTTTTTTATGATAAGAAAGAGGTTCCCACAGAATAACTCTTTCTTACTAACTAATATAGGTTAAAATTATAATACTTTTTATAAATAATAACGTGAATTAGATCAATGTTGATTTTTTTATTTGTGTGTGATTTCTAAAATAAATAAAAAAAAAAATATTTGCAACGTTTCGGTCTTTGTCAGTGTAATTTGGGTTCGATCTCTGGTAGGAATGGTACTTATTTTTCAAATTTTTTTTTAATAATTTATTAAAGAGATTATTGAAATATTATTTTATATTTAAAACGTTTCGGTCTTTTTTTTTTAATATTTAGCCAAAAAGCATGGTTTTATAAAAATATCATCTCTATACAATTATTTAAGATTGAAATAGCACACATATTTATTTATTTTATTTTAATATAAAATGGTAATTTGAAATTTAAAACGTTTCGGTTTTCCTCAAGGATTTGTGATTCGATATCTGATGAGAATTTATTATTTATTTATTTAATTTTAAAATGCACAGGAGCCTCTAGCCCCTCTTATTATAATTTGTTAAAATAAAAAAAATATGGAAAATTATTTTATATTTAAAACGTTTGTCTTTTTCAAGAATTTCCAAATATTTAGAGTTTGATAATCTGGTGGGATGATGCTTACTTTTTTATGTAATTATTAAAAAAAAAAAAAAAAAATTATGTCATCTTTCTATATTGGAAACGTTTCGATCTTTTTCAAGAAAAAAATTAATATTTTATAATTAGAAACGTTTCGGTCATCTTGAAGAAAAAACATATCTTTTTTTTAATTTGAAACGTTTCAGACTTCTTCAAGAAAAAACAGATATCATTTTTAGTTTGAAACATTTCGGTATTCTTCAGGAAAAAACTGATATATTTTTTTAATTGAAATGTTTCGGTCTTCTTCAAGAAAAAAATTTATATCATTTTATATTTATGAGGAGGCTCATGGCTAATCGGATAAGTTGCTGATTACGAATTTAGAGTTACTATACAACTCGGGTTCAAATCTCACTTGCCGTGAAAATTTTCAAACATTGCCAATGGAGAAAAAAATTATTATATCATCTTTCTATATTGGGAACGTTTCGGTCTTTTTCAAGAAATGTAATTGGAGTTCTCTGGTAAGAATGGTTCTTATTTTTCAATTTTTTTTCAAGGATTTCAAAATAATTGGGATTCGATCTCTGGTGGAATGAGGATTATTTTTAACGTTTCTGTCTTCAATAATTTCATACCGCTTGAGAACTATCATCATCTCGTTTTTTTTCTTATTCTCTTCTTCTGGCCATCTTGTTTGACTGGTGGGGAGGCGCAACTCTTTCACCTTGGTCTAGGCCGTTGGCTAATTATTTATTTATCTAAAATAAATAACTCAAGAATTTTTTAATTATACAGGAAATGATTTACAATTTGTTATCAGTAGATGGAATGGGAGGGATCATTTTTATCAGAAAAATGGCGGGATTGAAAAGTTATATTCTTAATTCTACCATTTTTAAAAATTAAAATTACATGTTGCATTTAAATATAAATTGGTTAAATACGACGAAGAAGAGAGGGAAATAAAATATTCGTAAATTAATTATTAAAAGAAGAAAGAAATGGAAAATAAACGTATTTTAATTCATGAAAATAGAATATATTTTTTTTTTATTAAATATTCTAAATCACGCCATTTTTCTGATTAAAACGATATATGACACTTGTATTTAAATTTATTATAAATTGGTTAAATAAATGTTTTTATCATTGAAATGAAAAAGCGTTGTTGTCGCCATTTTTTTAAATAAACAATTAATATAATTAATTTAAATTTTCATTATTTTATTATTTCCTATAAATTGGCAAAGGAAAAAATCTTCATATCTCAAAAATGGTCAATGATATAAAAAATTTTCAAACAAAATTTGTTTAGAATTAAAAATACAACATTTTTGCTAATGAGTTTTATTTTGATTAAGTTAATATTTTAGAAGATATTTTGATTCAAGTTTCATACAATAAACTACCAGTTAATTTTTTTTTGGCTGTTCGATCAGGCATTTAGCGCATGCGCATTGATAAAAAACGTATTGCTTTTCGTTATTGTTCTTTTTAAATAATATAATTGCATATTCTCACTTCTGTCATTTTTCTAATTAAAATGATATACGACACTTGTATTAAATTTGATTGTATATTAATTAAATAGATGATTTTATTTTTGAAGTGGAAGGAAGAGCGTCGTCCGCCATTTTTTTTTTTTTTTTTATTTAAAACAGCAATAAACAAATAATATAATTAATTTTAATTTTTCTTTTTAAATCCCGTAATTAATTTTTAGAGAATCGTTTTTCTTCTATATCTCCAAAACGATAAGAGATATAAAAAAAAATTTTCAAACAAAATTTCTTTGAAATCTGTAAAAGAACATTTATGTTAATGTACATTATTTTGATAAAATTAATATTTTAAAAGAAATTTAAATTTTGTTGATTTTAGTTCCATATAATAGGCTACCAGTTAATTATGTTGGGTTATTACAAAACGTTAGTGGTTGTTTTTAGAATTTAATTACAATCTTAGATCTCCATTTCTGTTTCAATTTTGGATATAATGTGTATATAAACTTTCCTATATATGGAAATTAGTTTTTTTTTCAACCAGCTGAATGACTCATAGCGTTGTTATCGTTATTATTCTAATCATACCAAATTTAGGAGATTTTAATGTGAATGTAAAAAAAAGAACACGAATAAAAAAAACATTTAAATTAATGAACGAATTAGTTGAGAGGATTAAACCAAAGGTAAAAAAAAAATTGCTGATTTCTTTCAAGTATTTTTTACATCTCACTGTGACATCAGAGCTACTAAAGTAAGGCTTAACCAAAAATTAAAATCAATGATTCATTAAATTCTCGTAAAAAATCAATTTTAATTGGTACTTGAAATTAATCTGAAAAAAAAAAAAATAAAAAAAAAAAACGAAATATTTCCTAAAGTATTGAATAATAATTGTGAGATTTAATTTAATTTTTAAATATTTAATTTTTTTTTTTATAACGCAAGAAGTATTGAATTTTCATCGCTTTTATCTCCCAAACGGTATAAGATATAAAAAATTGTTTCAAACAAAAGTTGTTTAAAATAATATTTAGAACAATTTTGTTTATTAGCAATATTTTAATAAAGTGAATACTTTAGGAGATATTTTAATTTTTGTTATTTGAACTTCAAATAAAGTACCAGATTAGATAAATAAATTGTGATCAAACGCCTATAATTCTCTTTATTACTTGATTAAAAGTTTATATATAAAA
>JAKCPI010002599.1:0-16987 GCA_023213315.1 Euborellia annulipes
ACTAAACGTTTCCCTATTTAACAATCCTTGTAGAAACCACAATTTAATAAATTCTTCTTCCTACTTATCCAAAGCTGTTGTCTCCGACTAGCCAGCCAGTCAAAGATATGTGACAATTCTAATTCCTACAGAAAGTGAAATCGTTGAAAATAGATTTTAAAAAATCTGGTGTGATTAGTCGCAGAGGACACAACTTTCTCTTACCTTCGGTACTTGAAAGTTGTGTTCTGTGTCCTACATTAGATAGAAAATTTATAAACATCGAAAAATATTTATATTTCCTGACCAAGCCATTACCTATATATATATATATATATATGAGTAGTTTCCAAAAGTGCCTAATTGACAAAATTTGAAAAGTTGATATTTTAATTGCATGTTTGTGCACAACTGAAATACACATTTGAAAATAGTTTTCCAGTGAAAAAAGTTTCTATATCCTATTTAAAACAAATACTGAAAATCGATTCTAAAACACTCTTGTTGCAACAAACAAATACTGTTCCAAAACTACTTGCTTGCTAACATAAAGATGGCGACAGTCATGAAGTCATTTCCAAAACTTGCTAATTGCAATGAATAATAGCCCCACCAACAAGTTTATATTTTGGTAAACTGGGGGACATTTTTATAGTGCAGACCTATATTTCTACACTTTTTAATAATGATTCTTGTTGGCTAACCTTCTACTTTTATGAAATTTTCTTTTTTGTTTTTCTATGTCGATTGATACTGACTATTTGCATTTACAGTGTCAAAAGTCGCTAATTGCAAAAGATCCAATTCCAAAACTAGCTAAATACAAAAAACTTTTCCAAAACTGCCTAGTTGGATATTAAAACAGTTTTTTACTGCTATATAGAAAATAATATCGACCTAAGACCTTGTAAATTGCGTTTCTAATTTATTTACAGATTTTATAAACATAACAGCCTTAGTTAAATATTTTCGAGATTTATTATTTGAATTAGATACTAGTATTCAAAACATCTCGATTCTTTTCGGCTTAGAGAGGAAAGGCTGGAGATCATGGGTTCGATTCCCGGGACCATGAGATGTTTGGCCTAGCCAATAAACAAATTCTAGGACATTCTTCGATCTACTAGTATTTTAATATTAGTAACTGATGTCCAAATGATTTATAGAAAAATTTCTTGAATGAGGAGGCAAAAGGCTAAGCGAGATAAGCTGCAGATTTAGGAACTGAAGTTAGCTCGTTCGTGTTCGAGGAAACTCCTCATCGGGATTAAGAATTCTCGACGTTATACTTGTTTCAATTTTATCACAGGGAATAAATTGCAAAATGTATGAGTGAGTGGCAAATATAAATAATTCTTTTCTGTTATGCGCTTTTTAGGGTTGAGGATCGAAATTGTCAATTTTCTGGGATTTCAATTAATGTTTTCTATATTTAAGAAGATCAACTATATGCCTGAAAAAAAATTTAATTCTAAATAAAAAATATTCAATCGAAATTATTTAAATGTATAATATTTTAATTTTATAATATTTAAAAAATTACCTTTTAGCAATTGCTCCTCTAATGTCTACTAGGAAAAACATTTAATTAGCATAAATTTGAAGAATTTTGAGTTCATCTCTTAAAGAAAAACGCAAATGAAAGAAACCATGAGCTGTGAAGTCAAATACAACTTTCTCCTTCGCTGGCTTGTTATATATTTATTATAAAGTCTGTGATGTATGTTGAGAATATTTTTCGTCGCTCTTATAGATAAATAAATCAAAGCTCGGCTATTTAATTTCGTTGCAAGAATGGTGGAGAAAATTTTTTTTTTCTAATTTCCCAGCCTCACTTATAAATATAAAATATGCTGTGTAAAAACATTTGTAGAGAGTATTAGAAGGTGCACGCGCCGTGCAGGTCACTATGGGGAAATTGTTTTAAAGTAAATATAACTAATTGTATATCATATATATAAAGATGTAATTTTTTCCTATGTGACTTGCTCATCAAACGATATCCCCTCGGTTTATAGAATGACTTCTCATGTCATGTTTTATAATTTTGAAACAGGCTCCACAATTGTATAATTTGATGCACTGACTGTGAGAATGGATTGGGTTTAGGCAATCGGAAATATTTGCCAATAAATTATTTTAATGTGGAAAGCAGTCGCTGGCTTGTTTTTTTTTTCTCCATAACATTATTTGGAAGTAAATGAGTCAATTGTGATATTAAATTATTATTATGATCGCTGACCTAAAAAAAAAAAAAATTCAATTAGTTCTTAATGCTAATCAGTTATGAGAATTCTGAATTAGTGTTCTAGTTTATCTGTGTTTACCTTTAATTTCCCAAAAAATATTGAAAATTTCTTCTCTTCTCTTACTTTTTCATGCTCACATAAACACTAAATAAAAAAAAATAAACACCAAAAAAGTTATTTTCATTTACTACAAAAAAAAAAGTGTATGTAGTAATTGAAAATAATAAAAAAAAGATATGCAAAAAGGTTTTAAATAATTAATTATCACTTGCTTGGCGAATACTTATTATATATATATACCGGTATATATATTTGATAAATATTCAATTTATAAATATATGTTCTGGAAGGTTTTCGGGACCGGATGTATACGAGATGATATATATATATATATATATATATATTTACCGTAAACCGGGAGTCTGAAGGAATTGTATCAGTGAGAATGAACGTGATTTGGATTACAAGCAAACGAGTGCGGGGGCTGACAGAGAGAGTAAGAGATCCTACCTAGTCTAACACAAAATACGAAGACAATAGAGAGAGTATTTGTAACCCCGTCTCCACCATCAGATCGGTAGAGCCCTCGGGTTCCTAGCCTCAAGGGTTGCAATTTACACCCTCCAGGCTATTCCTGGAGAAACGGCAACCCTTCCCTGACTCGTTTAAACTCATAGAGCCACCTCAAACCCACCCTCAAAGATACAAAAACATATCAGACTCCAAAATGCGTCAACAAAACACAAGGACACTTGGAACCTGGGCTTCGATCTCTCAATTAGATCTGACCGCATCTCCATATGAATCGTTCATGGAAGAAATCAACGAGAATATCTTTCATTTTAGGACTCTGTTGGAACTTAAAATAAAAACAAATCGAGGGATCCTAACAACAAAACGAACTAGCTAAAGATTAGAGAAGACACCTGAAGCTAACAACAACAACAACAATAACAACAAATCTCCAACAGAGGCCTAAAATGAAAGAGATGCTCGTTGATTCTCCACTAATTAATTCACGAGAAGAAGCTACAGGTTCAAAAATAAACAAAAACCCACTCTCCCAACTCTCGTTCTCGTTGGTATGGTGCATCCCACCTCCCTTTATATTTAATTCACTAATCTAATCTGCAGTTAAGGTATAAAAATGAATTTTATAAATTAAATCAATCGAAAAGTGAATACATTTAACTTTGTATTCGTTTAGATAGAAATTACACACCTTAAATCCTGGGTACCAAGATGATGATGAATCAAGTCCCTCGGAGACATCCATCGGTCGAGGCATGCATGTCAGGGTAGGAATTTTAATATGATTTTTTTTAAAGAAATTAAATTTAATTTTGAGAATGAAAATTTTATAGAAATTTTTTAAGTGAAAGCAAATTTTTGAAATTTAAATATCAAATTTTAAAAATGCAAATTTAATGAATTAAATTAAAAGACAAAAAATAAATTATTGAAATTTTTAGAAAAAAAAAAAAAATTTAATCATATTTAGGGACAGCTGTAAAAAAAAAAAAAACATCCTAAAAATGCTAATCTAATCCCCTTTTAATAAGCTTTGCACCATACAAAAACTTACGATTGTTCTGTTTCTACTGGCTCGAAGTTCTCGAAATCTGCCAAAAAAAAAAAAAAACTAAATTAGAAAATGTTAATATATATATATGTGGCATTTATGAATGTATATGTATGTGTGTGTGTGTATGGACGGGACGGTACATACTCACAAGTATGTGTTACTAAAGTAAACAAATAGAATATTCACCTGCCAAGGAGTTGAAGATCACTCGAAGCCTCCTGGCTCAGCCTCTCAGCTCGACACTTACACTGCACTACACTACACTACTGCACTAATCTGAAACAAAAAATAAAAGATTTATTAGACTCTTTCTCTTATCTGGCCGTGGTCAGGATAGCCCAAATAAACGCAAAAATTGACTCATTTCTAATTATTTCTTGAATAAAAATAATAGAGGCCTGGAGGTTTCTGCCCAACCTCGCGATTTCTTCGCTGTTTTGAGATGATTTAGCCATAAGGGCTACACCAGACTACGCCCTCTTATCTGATGAATGATGTTAGTTTCATAAGGAAACCTTAATTTGAATTACAATAAGATAAGGGAGCTGATGCATTCATCATGGAAATAAAACCCACAGTAAACAAATAGAATATTCACCTTCCGTGAAGTTGAAGATCACTCGAAGCCTCCTGGCTCAGCATCAGCTCCCAAATTGCACTGCACTGACAAGATCTCTCTCTGACTGCTCTCATCTGAAAAAGAAAATATTTATTCAATATTAGACTCTTTTTCTCTTATCTGGCTCACCGTAGCAAGCCAGGATGGAGAATCGTTGAATTATGTTATATTATTATATATAGTTATATATTTTAGCCCAAATAAACTCAAAATTGTCTCATTCCAATGACAAGTAGGATAGGAATTTTTCTAATTATTTCTTGAATAAAAATAAATTCTTATTACTCACTCAAAATTCAATCACCCAATTGATAAAAATGATGTCAATGATATATATATTTATAGAATAATGGTCAAAACGATATGCAAATGCCAAAATAATAAATATATAAACTTTCTATTTAGGCTTTTTTATATATATATATATATATATTACCAAATGAATGTCATGAGAAACTATATTAGTATATATGTCGTAGACAGATCGTGAAATTAGACAGTTCATGAACTGTCTAGACATTTCATGAACTGCAGCCAGATCGTGTAATGGTCAAACAGTTTCATGATCTGGCTAAAAATTTTAGACAGTTCATGAAATGCAATTGGGCCTTAGACAGATCGTGTAATGCTCGAGAATTACATGAAATGTCTAAATTTTTTAGGCAGTTCATGAACTGCCTAACAGCAGTTTTGCCGATCGTGTACTGTTTGTAAAGCAAATAAAGATCTCGAAAAAGTCAATTTTTTTCAATATTATTATTATTATCGATTACTAAATTTTCCAAATCTTGCTCACTTTGTAAATCTTGAGTTAAGGTGCGCGTCTCGGGGTTCTAATTTTGGGAGATTCCAGCGGCCACAAATTTGAAGCTATCTACCTCAATTTTTTTTAAATTAGTTATTTAAAATGTCTACAACTTATAGAAGCCCTTTTTTTGATTTTCGAAAAAATAAAATTTTTTTTTAGATTTATTGCATTAAATTACAAACAGTACACGATCGGCAAAACAGCTATTAGGCAGTTCATGAACTGCCTAAAAAATTTAGACATTTCATGTAATTCTCGAGCATTACACGATCTGTCTAAGGCCCAATTGCATTTCATGAACTGTCTAAAATTTTTAGCCAGATCATGTAACTGTTTGACCATTACACGATCTGGCTGCAGTTCATGAACTGTCTAATTTCACGATCTGTCTACGACATATATAGAGAGAGAAAGTGTTGGATTCTTGTCAAAAATTCGATGTCGAGATTTTGATGGATCTTCACGTTTTGAGGTCCCCTGAATCCAAAAAAGTGGTTTTCGCGACATGGTCTGTCTGTGGGTGGGTGGGTGTGTGTGTGTTCAATTGTAAGCATGAAGGAATTGAGCTACGAGGTTGAAATTTTATATTTAAGTTAAACACCCCCCGGGACCGGAAAAATAAGCTTTTAATCAAAATCGGCCAAAGATTACTAGTACTTTACTGATGTACTTTTTCAGTTTTTTCGATTTTCTCAAAATTTGCTCCAACGATTTTTTTTTAAATTAAAAAATCAATTAATTTTTAGATTCTCTTTAAAATGTATATTCTCATTTTGCAATTGAAATCTTCTGAAGACCACTTTACTCTTGTATTTCTTAGGGAAGATAAGAGAAATGGTTGTCATGGTAACAAAATATAAATATTTTCCCATACTTATAAATTTTACATCTGCATTCAAATGTTCTGTACTGTCGGGAACTAAATATATGTCGACACAAAAAATCTGGTGTGACAAGCACAGAACACAACTTTCGATTACCGAAGGTGCTTGTCACACCAGATTTTTTTTCTCTTGGTATTATTTCCCATACTTTGTTTCGATGCACGTTTTCAAATTCATCTTCTATTGCTTCCATCCACCTGTCTTTATCCTGAATCCATTTAAATAAAAGTTGATTGTTTAAACAAAAAACTTCATTTCCAGTTCTCATGCATTAATTTAATTAAATTTCGCACCTTTTGGGGGGCCTGGAAGGAACCTCTACGTGGTGCCCCCTAGAAACGTAGTCAAAGAAGAGAAGACACGGCCATTCCTTCCACGGTATTAAAGCTAATCAAAAACTTGAAACGATTAATTAAGAAACATCATCTCAGTTTTATGAATGTTATCTGTCTACTCTCACTTTTCAATCTCGTCTGTTATTTACCATTTTTCTTATTTTGAAATCTTTTTCTAACTCGTATAAAAACTTTTATAAAATAACCATTTTTAATTTATAGTGAATTTATGACTCCATACTCTGTAATAATAAAAACAATAATTGAAACATTCTTTTATGGTAATACCAAAAATTTTGATAAAAATAATAAAATATATATACACTAAAACAAATCGATGTAAGAGGTATGTACATAATTTGTTGAAGTTTTATATTTAAGTTAGTCACCCCCCCTCCCCTAGGGCGTGAAAATAAGCTTTTAATCAAAATCGGCCAAAAAGTACTAGTACTGATGTATTTTTTCACTTTTTTTTTATTTTCTCGAAATTCGCTCCAACAATTTTTTTTTTTAATTCAAAAATCAATTATTTTTTAGATATTTGATTTTTTTTCTTTAATGTTATTAAGAAAAGAAGAAATTATAAGATGAACAAATATATATTTGTTTATCTTGTATGGTTCGAAAGAATTAAACATATTTTTATAAAATTTTTCAGTGTACGAAAACTTTTTATACCCACTGCATATATAAATTATATTTAGTAGAAAGGATAGGTCGATTCAGTCCAATAAAAATATATAAAGAATAATTTTATATATTTTTTATTATTCAATTCAATGTCCAGATCTCAGACCTGACGGTTTCGGCCACTTTGCTGTTTGCCTTCCTCAGTGAGGGCCGGATCTAAATGATATACGTTATAAAATATTTTAATTTATGGTGGTTAAGAATTTTATTTTACTTTACAAACATATTTACCTAGATAGGTGAGATGAAGTTATCATTTAGATCCTTACCAAAAATATAGTAAAATTAATTCGAAGAGAAGTTGCTGTTGATGTTATGGAATGGAAAAGAACAAGTACAGGTGCAGCAAATGAAGAGAGCCTTTGGATGCTAAATGCCGAAAAAGGAGACGTTTCGGACAAAATTTATTTGTCCATCTTCAGTCCTCGTTGGCTTATAAATTAATTAGGCACAAAGTTGTCATTGTTGTTTTGGCACGAATTTGTGCGCATGTATATTTTTATAAAAATATACATGCGCACAAATTCGTGCCAAAACAACAATGACAACTTTGTGCCTAATTAATTTATAAGCCAACGAGGACTGAAGATGGACAAATAAATTTTGTCCGAAACGTCTCCTTTTTCGGCATTTAGCATCCAAAGGCTCTCTTCATTTGCTGCACCTGTACTTGTTCTTTTCCATTCCAAAAATATAGTAAGACATATAATTCGAAAGTGATGACATTCACTCTGCTCAGGGAATAAACTCTGCTCGTCATGCAATTAGAATATAAAACAAAAAGATTTTGAGGAAGACATGAGCACAGGTGTGCCATCTAGTGGTCAATTTAGGACTACATGGTTATAATTTTAAATCCTTTTTATACAAATACAAATTAATAAATATTAATATTCAAATGAACGTTTTTTATATAATTGTTTTTTAAATTTTAAAAGTAAGAAAGCAAAAATTATACAATATTAATAACTTTTATTTGTTGATTTTATTTATAATCCCGGTGTAGTTGTTACTGAGATATTCTGTGTCACTCTTGAAATTTATGGTACGATTTCTGATGAGTTGAATGTGAGCTGCCTCTTTGAATTTCCTCTTCTGATCATTTTTTTCGTGGCATAGAATGCTTGAGCCCTCATAATCCATCTCATGATTCATGTCGAGACAATGAATTGCTAACGCTGACTTCATTTGTTTGTTCTTCACTGTGTTGAAGTGTTCTTTTAGGCGTGTTTTTAAGGGACGTTTTGTTTCACCTATATAGATGTATGGTTTTTTGTCTAATTGGCATTTCTTACATTCTATTTTATATACGACATTTTTTTGTTCCATAATTTTCACTTTTGTTTTATTTGAAAATAGGGGTCGGAGTGCTTTTTCGGATCTAATACCAAGATTTATTTTTTCTTTTTTTAATTCTTTGACAATTCTTTCGGTTAGTCCTGGCAAATAAGGGATAGAGCCGTAATATATGCTGGTTGACATCAGGACTCACTTGTGTTTGTTTACTATCAAAATTACGAATTTGTTTGGAAATCAATTTTTTGGGATAACCATTCTTCTGGCATCTTTTTATTAGATCATTTAGATTTTTATTTATATAGTCAGGGTGACATATGTTCTTTATCCTATATATTTCATTTTTTATGATATTTAATTTCTGATTGATAGGTTGTTCAGATCGGTAGTTTATCATTCGACTACTTTTTGATTGCTTTATAAATAGGTTTGTTTTTATATTACCATTGTCTCTAATAATTTTAATGTATAAATTATATGTTAAATAGTTTAGCACTCAAAATTTTCCTAGGTTTTTTTTTTTTTTTTTTGCTTACTTTTTAAGACTCACAACGCCCTCTTATCGGGAAACATGCGTAACATCTACCTCCTGAACCCTCTTATAAATATATAAGATATTTTATATCAAATGCAGTCGCGTGAAGTGTACGACCCTTGTCTCGTGTAGCCGCGACTCTTGTCGATTATTGTACACCCTTGTCTCGTGTAGCCGCGACTCTTGTCGATTATTGCGGCTCTTGTAGCGGTCGCGCGTTTATGCTTCAAGTGGACGACCAGTCTAATATAATTGTTATAATTTGTTCTAGTTTATCTCTTAATTGCTGATTCTCCATCTCATATTGCTTGCATTTTTTTGAGATTTCCTCATTTATATTTTTCAAAAGAATTTTGGTTTTCTGACATTCAAGACAAATCTGTTGACCCAAAGAAATGGCATTATTTTTAATAATAAGAGAAAGTAAAAATGTATCTATTACATTCTATATATGCTATGTATATTACCTGTGGCTGTTGAGATGGTATATTTTGGATTAACGGACTTCCAGGGTTCAAACAACTAGTATCTTCAATAATGCCGTTTAAATTCTATGAAATAAAAATAATCATTATGAAATGTATACATTTTTATATAATTGATTGTTTTCATCTAAAATCCCCGAAGATTATCCACAATTTTCAAATTAGAACCCATTTCACTAGTTTTATATTTCGGCAAATATAAATAAATGGCAATTTAAATATCATACTTATATATAAAAGGCTAAGAGGGTGTCCGATGTGTGAAACAACCAATCAGGCCTCAGGGATAGCGCCATGGTAACAAAATATAATTATTTACCCATGTTTACGATTTTTTTTATTTATTATTTACATTTTGAATTCTAAAATATCGGCGTAAATTTTTTGTCTGTGTACCGGGAGAGTCCCGGAAAGGATATGATTCACAAAAAATCTTAAGTTCATGAATAATTAACCGCTAAAATAATCTCTACATATAAAAATCTGGTGTGACTGGCGCACAGCACACAACTTTCTCTTACCTTCGGTAATCGAAAGTTGTGTACTGTGCTTGTCACACCAGATTTTTTGTGTCGACATGTATTTAGTTCCCGCCAGTAGGGAATATTTGAATTCAGATGTAAAATTTATAAGTATGGGAAAATATTTATATTTTGTAACCATGACAACCATTTCTCCTATCTTTCCTAGGAAGCACAAGAGTAAAGTGTGCTTCAAACAATTTTGAGGGCAAAACGAGAATATACATTTGAAAGAGCATCTAAAAAATAATTGATTTTTGAATTTTAATCAAAATCGTTAGAGCGAATTTTGAGAAAATCGAAAAAAACTGAAAAAGTACATCAGTAAAGTACTAGTACTCTTTGGCCGATTTTGATTAAAAGCTTATTTTTCCGGTCCCGGGGGATGTTTAACTTAAATATAAAATTTCAGCCTCATAGCTCAATTCCTTCATGCTTAAAAGTGAACACAGACACACACACACACACACACACACCCACCCACCCACAGACAGACCATGTCGCGAAAACCACTTTTTTGGATTCAGGGG
This sequence comes from Euborellia annulipes, assembly GCA_023213315.1. Lineage (NCBI taxonomy): Eukaryota > Metazoa > Arthropoda > Insecta > Dermaptera > Anisolabididae > Euborellia > Euborellia annulipes. The sequence goes on from JAKCPI010002599.1 coordinate 10,517, forward strand.
ACCTCAAAACGTGAAGATCCATCAAAATCTCGACATCGAATTTTTGACATGAATCCAATACTTTCTCTCTATATATATATTACATATATACATAGGTAAGAGAAAGTAAAAATGAAAAGGGAAAATGTATGTACCGGTATGTATATAAGTAGGCGAGCAAGGGGGTCCAGGGGGCGCAGCCCCTGGCTAGACGGGAAAGCCCCGCCGAAGGCGGGGCTTTGCGTCTAGTACAGAATAAATGGCAACTTTTTAAATAATTTAATAATTAAAGACATTGATTTATTAATTAATATAATTACTTTATATATTGATGTTCGTGCAGGTGTGTTTATCATTTGCGGAGAATTTGGAATATCAAACAAAGTAGGAATTGCGTTTGGTTTCAATTTTTTCCATCCATCCATACGGTTTTGTTCGAACTGTGATTTTTCAAAATGTTTCTAAAAGCATAGTAAATACATTTAATATTGGGTACAATTATTAATTATTTATGATTTAATTCAAATAACCAATTCCACCGTCGTTATAATTGGTGATAATATAATATAATATAAATATAGAGAGAATGAGAAAATATACGTAGAATAGAACTTTATATACAGGGTGTTTCAAGAGGAATAGTAGCGTTGGCATTGGACAAAATGTTTGGCCATTGAACAAAAACGCTCAATGACAAAACATTTTGTCCAATGCCAAAGCACACCGATTAGGCAAAAATGCTCAATGGCAAAATATTTAGCTGAATGGCAAAACATTTTGCCTAATCGGTGTGCGTTGGATTAGAGCAAAACGTTTTGTCGAAGAGCGTTTTGCTCAATTGGCGGACGTTCAGCCTTACACCTTTTTTTTTTTTTTTAACATTCACACTTTTGTCTCTTTCACACACACATTCAGGGCCGTTCCTGGCGGGCGTGCACTCCGTGCCAGCACGGAGGCGCCAGTCCCAAAGGGCGCCGGAGGCGCCTTCCAAAGGGCGCCGGTGGCGCCTTCCAAAGGAAGGCGAAGACGAAAAGTCAAAGGGCGATGGAGGCGCAAAGCCAAAGGGTGACAGAGGCGCCTTCCAAAGGGCGCCGGTGGCGCCTTCCAGAGGAAGGCGAAGACGAAAAGCCAAAGGGCGATGGAGGCGCAAAGCCAAAGGGTGAAGGAGGCGCCTTCCAAAGGGCGCCGGTGGCGCCTTCCAAAGGAAGGCGAAGACGAAAAGCCAAAGGGCGATGGAGGCGCAAAGCCAAAGGGTGACAGAGGCGCCTTCCAAAGGGCGCCGGTGGCGCCTTCCAGAGGAAGGCGAAGACGAAAAGCCAAAGGGCGATGGAGGCGCAAAGCCAAAGGGTGAAGGAGGCGCCTTCCAAAGGGCGCCGGAGACTCAAAGCCAAAGGGCATTTTCGTGCCTGGGTCCCTTTGGTCCGTCGCAAGTGAGAAAAATTTATTTCAAAAGAATTGGCTGCCAATCATTTGAAATAATTGGCGTAACTATATTGAATGGCGCCCCCGCGGGTACAAGAACGTCGCCCCCCTCCAAAAAATATAAAAAAAAATTGTTAAATAAATGTAACTTTTAAATAGCTTTTTTATTTAAAAAAATAAAAGGGGAATGAATGACTTCCCGAGACTTTCTCGTATATTCTTTTGGAATTATATCGGGTGTGTGTGTGTGTGAACACGATGGCTTAAAAAGGCAAGCAGTTAGATCGGTGAAATTTGATATACTCCCCTTACACTAAAATTGTAGATTTATATCAACTTTTGGAGTAAATACTTCACCTGGAAGTAGTACTTTACCTAATAAGTTTTTTTCAAAAAATTATAAAATTTTGAATCTTTGTTATATTATGATAAATTACTCTATTTTTAAAAAGTTTTTATTCTTTGACATTTTTTCGAAAACTGAATAGTTTTTTACTTCCGGTTTTTTAAATAATTTAACATTTTTTAATTTTACATTTGGACTCGTTCCACGTCAGTTCAACCAGGCCATTTCACCCAAAAGTCTCAGATTTTTTTGAAACTTGGTATGCTTGTTCTATATCTAGAGATAAGTAACAGCACCAAATTTCAATTTTTTATCTCACTTAGTTTTCGAGTTATGGCACTTTAAAATTTTGATTTTTTTCACCTTCCGCGGCTTGAATAATGCCGAGTGAATGCCGAATGAACAATGTGACATGGAAGAGAAAATAATTTCTCATTTATTTATTTGACCACCAACCAATTTTTATGGTAGGTTCTTTAAACAATAAGGGAATTAGAAAATAAACTATATCACGAATCTAAGTTAATCCTAAAATAAAAAAAAAGGATTTTAAGCCCCTTTAAAAAAATTCATATTGTTGATTTTTTTTTAGTTTTGAAAAACGCAAACATGGTTTAGCGCTAAAGCCAATAATATCTCCAAAAGGGAATGAGATATTCAAGAAATTTTTTTTTCTAAATAATCTGCATGAAATGGGCTTTAATTTAGTAAAATAAAATTTTTGTGTATTTTGTTCCCTCTATTTCTTAAGTCCATTGCAATTTCAATATATAGTTTTATATGTTAAAAAGGTTTCAAAGGCAAAATGAAAATATACATTTTAAAGAGCTTCTAAACAATAATTGATTTATGAATTTTAATAAAAATCGTTGGAGCGAATTTTGAGAAAATTGAAAAAAACTGTAAAAGTACATCAGTAAAGTACTAGTACTTTTTGGCCGATTTTGTTCAAAAGCTTATTTTGAGTGTCCGAAAGGGTGCCTAACTTAAATATAAAATTTCAACTTACTAGCTCAATCCTTTTATGCTTTCATTTAAACAATGTGTTTTCGTCTGTGTTCAGTAATAAGCAGACACACACACAGAGTTCATTTGAAATCATGAAAGAATTGAGCTAGGAGGTAATTTGAATAAATAAATATTTTTTTATTAATGAATATTTTTTTATTTTCCTTCTCTATGAAAAAGAGGATAGTGATAGTTCGCGTGGAGGAAAGAAAGAATTATCAAAATCTAAGCTACCGTAGCATTCGCCAAACTTGAAAATCAGTACAGGTCTAATCACTTAAAAAAATTTTTTTTCATAATTTAGTTGGGGGGGGGGGCGCCAAAATGACCTGGCACGGAGGCGACAACTTACCCAGGAACGGCCCTGATTGATATGAAACAATTTGGCGTAGAAAAATAATAGGAAAATTAGATTTCTAATCATCACCTATTAATTTTATCCAATTATAACCGCCTAACAAAAAACAAACAAAATTAAAATATACCTTTCAATATAGAAAGCAAATTCGTTTTAAGAAAAGATGAATTATAAATTGTGGAGTATTAAAAATAGGAAAGACACTTGGATATCTCAGATCACCAAGCGGCAAGAGTTCGAACTAAATAACAAGCTTGTTGCCTTGTTGTATGATTTGATACTCTTATGCACGTGACAAACAAGTTCCAAGAATACCTTGGTTCCAAGTAAAATGGATGTTGTTAGAAATCTATTTTAATAAAGTTGTTAAAATGATATGCCATTTATATAATAAAAAAATAAGAAATAGGATTTTTATCAAATACAAATTTATATGGTAGAAAATTTTAGGATACACAATTTTACAAGAGAATAGAGAGAGAGAGTATAATTTAACTGAATTTTATAAATACCAATAATAATAATCCTGAGTCGACCCCGCAGTGTGAGACTAACAAGACGAAGAAGATGACGACCATTTAAATTAATAATCCATTATCCACTAATTAAAACACTGATGAACACTAATTAAAACAGTAATGAGCACTAATAATCACAAAATAAAAAAACTTTTAACAAAAAAACGCGAATATGCAGTGAATGAATGGCGCGTGAATAGCCAACTGACTGAAGATAGCTTCACTTTCTCCCACAGAGTATTTTCTCCTTTAAAAATGGAGGGAATTCAAAAAGGAGTAGGGGAGATGGCGCGTAGAATGAAGGCATTTATTTAATTCTGGTGCTATGTTGCACAGCACACAAATTTCTGTTAGCTTCGATAATTGAAAGTTGTGCACATATTTAGTTCCGGGTAGTATGGTACATTAGAATCAGGGAGATATTAGAGTTTATATGTAACATTTATAAACATCAGGCAAAAACGGAAAAATTTAGATTAAAAAAAAAAAATTATTCCAATTTTTTTTCTGGCATATATAATTTTTTGGATTTTTGTTCAGTTCCGGTCGTAGCTTCAATTATTGTTTTTTTTTTTTTTTTTTTTTTTTTATTTATTATTGTATGTTACCATACAGCAAGCAAAAGTATACAATAGCTTCAATTTTGACAGATTTTTTATTATTAAAAAAGGCGCTGTTATCAGCCTGTCACCTAGCGGGATTTAGTAAAACTTTTATTAGAATGAAACTATCTATACTTTCAATTAAATGTTTGATTCACACTGTTTCTTATATCACATCATTTTTTGACAAATTTGACTCTTGTTTGACAGATTTTTTCCAAGTATTTATATACGCATTCTTAAATATAAAATACAATTATTTTTATTAATTAAATATTTTCAGAATAAAAATGAGTCATTATACAAAACGACATAAGTCAGATTCGTATAGAGCGAATAAAAAGAAGAGGGATTACATTTTAGAACCCGGCCTTAAAGGGTTCATTTGTACCTGCAATTTCAAAGAACATGATTGCATTCGAGAAGCATATAATATTTTGAATGAATATGCCGATAAAATATTTGGAATGGAAAATTGGCGTAGCAGGGAACCCAAAGAGAAAGAAGAGAAAGAACCAAAAGATATTGACGATGAACTTGCTATGGAATTATCAGCTTTAAGAGAAGAAGCAAGGAGGCCTTCAAATGCAAGACGATTCCAAGTGGTTGAATCACAAGCAAATAACTGCGTTTTTATTCGTTCTACTGTAAGTATAATAAATAATATAAAATTTAGTAAACAAAGCAATTAGGCACTTCAATAAAAAAAAAATAAATAACTAAATTACGTATCATATTTAAAATATAAAACTAATAAATTATTTTATTGCGAAAAGTACCGTAACAACTGCCTATACAATTCAGCAGGCGGACAGATTTTGAGCAATTATTCTACTAATAAAAGGGTAGCAAATGAGAGATGCAGCTAAGGTTTTTTTCTTTATTTATTTAATTTGCACGGCTGACGTTTCAGTTCCATGTTTTAACCATCTTCAGAGCTGGCGAAAAGTCATAATGAAAGTATCATAGTGGATTTTATACGTTGTTGAACCAAAAATAAATATATACACAATATACGATGACCAGGTACATAAATGTACTTCAGCCATGCGAATTTAATAAATAAAGAATAAAACCTTAGCTGCATCTCTCATTTTCTATCCTCTTCTATCCTATTTCAATAAAATCCACTAGCCAAACAAAATTCGATTAAAACCAGGACTATTTTAACCTGTGGTTTTAGCCATCCTAGTTTTAACAGAACCAACCTGAGTCTAATGTCCAGCCGAAAAGACTATATATATATATATATATAAAATAATATTCTAATAAATAAATTAATTTTTCCAATACGATATGATTTTAATTTAAATTACAATAAAAACTAAGATAAAGTCAGTTTAATTGGAGAAATTTTATACTATCAACCCTCACTCTATAATTTTTTTTTAAATTTGTTTTAAGATTTTTTTGCACCAAAGACCATTTAGTCTTTCAAATGATTGGTAGCCAATTCAAATGAAATAAATTTTTCTCAATATGATATGTAAGCGAGGTGAATAGCTGAATCAATATGTAGAAGGATGAGTAAAAAGGCCAAGCAGCTATTATTATTTCTTTATTGGTATTAAACCCACAGCTGTGGGTTTAATACCAATAAAGAAGAATACCAATAAAGAAATAATAATAGCTGCTTGGCCTTTTTACTCATCCTTCTAAATTTTTCTCGTTTGGGTCGGAAAGCGAATCAGGGACTCTAGGCACGAAAAGCTAATGTTCTATCTCTAAGCCACCGTTCACGGGCACTCCTCCCCGTACTTATCTACCATTCTCTGAACTGATTAATTCATTATTCATTTTTTCAGATTCCAGATCCTGTTAAATTAGCATATACTATTGTTGAAGATATTGATTCAACAAAAATACAAAAGAGCAAATTTCTCTTAAGACTGTTACCAATAGAAAATACATGCAAGGTACTTTTTAGCACATCAATTCTCGAAAACGGCTATAACGATTTTTTTCAAATTTTAAATATATAGTGTACTATTTTCGGTACGAAAATGAAATTACGCTAGGTCTCATCTTTGGGAAAATTGGGGTACTAGTACTTTACTAATGTACTTTTTTAGTTTTTTCCAATTTTCTTGAAATTTCCTTTAAAGATTTCTTTCAAATTTTAAATATTTTTTTATTTCTAAATTATATCGCCTGCTTAGAATCATAGAGGCGAAAGTCTGAAATTCAACAATTCGAGAAAAAGGTGTTTGGAAGTTTTATAAACATATAGTACATTTA